>JBBPJT010000156.1:0-10899 GCA_038088895.1 Xerocomus potaroensis | reverse complement strand
GGTGTAGGGCACGGACGACTGGCCTTTTTAGCTTCAAAGACGTCCTTGATGGCCTGCATGTGGGATGATGAGATGAATAAGGAGTTGGAAGATGACAAGGAACAGGAGCAGGAGCAGAAGCGGGGCTGGTGCTCAGTGTTGTGAGCGAGGACGAGCTGGCATCACGGCCGTGTAGGTACCTATACCTAAACAAACTCGGGCCGGCATAAAATAAATAATTGTTAACTACAAAATAATAATTACTGATATATCACGTAATCATAAACGGTTTCACCCGACGACTGAAACAAACAAAACAACAAAACAACGGTCATGTCCAACTGGCATGCACAATATGTACTACAAACTAACCATACTATATCAACTGCGGCGAGCCGACCCCACCTGGGGCAGAGTCACATAGCATCCTGCAGATCTCATCTGAGGTCCTGTCGCTGTTTATACCTGTCCACCGCAGCAAGCACCCGGGCTACACCCGGCCCATTTTTGCGCTCAACCATCTGATCGAGACACGCAACCTACAGCACCAGTCGCGCTATCCCGTCCCCGACTGAGCCCACATCGCCCTTGACACTGCATCCTGCTTTCTCCGGAAGATATTCTCTGACCGTTCAGGTTCAGGTACGACTAGAGTCCCAAAGGCCAATCCACGTGTTGCACGTCACCAAATGGAAGCACCTATCACCCATCTAGCCTACTTTGGTACTAACACCCACAGCACCGTCAGCCGCTGTTCTGGACCACTCAATGACTCACGAGACATTTGTATTTTCATTTCTCCGCACTCTCGGTACCCCGGGTGCGTGACACTGCTTCTTGTCGCTTCGTGTGGCCAGACAAGATTTATGTATTGGAAATGTATCGCAACGATGCTCGGTCTAGTCCTTCCGGTAAACAAAGGTGGCAGCAAGGCAAGCGTAGCTCGTCTGACTGACGTCAAGCCCCTCGTCACAGACACGATGTCAAATCCGGTAGCCAACGTGCGTGCCACAGACAGCGGGCATGCATGGCTCCCAGGGCCTGTATGGGGAACCGAGATGGAAAATCCGCAAAAAACAGTGATTCCAAACAACGTTACGGAATAATAGGTTGGATGCGAATCAACTGAGAGCATGTTCGGGAGCGAGCAGAATTGACATGGTTGCTGTCAGAGCCAGTCACGACTCGTGGGGCAATGCAATTGATGTGGTCTGGATTGGCTGTAACATGTGAAATCGAAGCGCTAAGGCGCTGTTAGGCAGTCCAAAAGTGGCACCTCAGCGGGCCTGGGATAGAGAGACGCACACCGAGATTACGTTCGAAAGAGAGTGTGGGGCGGTGACACTAATCAACCTCGTTGCGGGGGGGGATGAGGAACGCGACTTGCCCGGAGTTGAAACGCAGCAGGATGGGTTTGATGGGTTTCGAGTTGAGCGTCGGCAATGTGGAAATATAGTGCGCGCACTCACACACAAGGTGATGGCAGTTCATATCAATCCTGAGGCAGAGGTCATACCTCTAATAACCGAACATCGACGAGGTGGTAAACAAGTATGGGGTCTGAGTAAAACGTGTAATAGAAGGATATAGAAGAAGGCGATTAACCGTCTCTCATGTCTTCGGACAAACACCTCGGAGATCAAGCATCGAAGCTTTATATTCGGATGCAGATTAGTGCTAGTCAACCCTGACTCTGTCTCATCGTAGCCGAGTTGAGAGAAACGACAGCTCGCTGGTCCAGCGACTTGTTACAAGATAAGATTCACAAGATAAGATTCAGACATGTGGCGCTGAAAGCTGTCGGCCCGTCGTTGATTACATAAGCATCCACCCCTAGACCCGAACAAGCCATCCCTAGCGCATGTTGCATGTTTCTTCCGCTAGAACTACAGTGTCCAAGTGACAACACGAACGATACATGGATGGCGTTCCTCTCCAAGACACCGCCGGTTTCTGAGCACTGAGCGCCTATTTGGACGCCCAATATACCGGATATAGATGTACTTGTCCACCTCTCAAAAGCGTTTTGAGAGGATATCTGCACCTCAAGGTCTATAAACACAATTTCTCAGATACTAAGAAAAACTGCAATGTAGGCATCATGGGCGAGAGACTCTACTTGATCCGTACGAGCATCACCTCGTGTCAGCGGTTGGCCACAGGAATACAGCTTCTCAGCCCCACGATGTCCTCACGGCAGCGAGTGCCCTAATCATAGAATGGACACCCATCGATTTATAGGGCGAACTGCGCTACATGCGGCTCCCTCATTTCCTCCCCCCCCTCTAAATGCTCTTTGTGGCCTTTTGTCTCTTCCCATCGCAACCCCCCTCCCTCCGGCTGTATATCGAACAACCAAAGCGTGTTTTATCCTCACCTTCATACCCTTCTCCATTACATCCTAGTCCATGGCTCGTTCATCAGAAGTAGCCAACTCGATCGTCTTTGGTTGGTACATCCCAATGTGGTTTCTACTTGGGGCCATTCCCGGTGTGTCTCATCCAACTCGGCCTAGTCCCGTCCTTGCTCACACCCTTCTCTGCCCAGCCGCTCTCCTTGGCTTAAATTTATCTAGTATTGCACGCGCACCAAATGAAGATCGCATCCGATCTTTGATTGATGCAAACCGGGAGCTCTGGGAAGAACTAGTTAATCACCCCTTTCCTCGTCAGATGGCCGGAGGCACCGCTCCTCTCAACGGCTTTCGACACTACATGATCGTAAGTCGAATCCATTTCCCCTGCCACTGCCGTCCCGTTGTGACCCCACGCTTCAGCAAGACGCAATCTACCTCGAGATCTACGCCCGCGTGCGCATGCAGTCGATCGCAAGCCCGAAATCCAGGGCATCTCCGAAAGACCTGGAGAACTTTGTGGTCAAAATGGCCAATAGTCTCAAGTATGCGCAAGACATGCGGGCTGTTTGTGAAAGTCAGTTAGGTGTTCCAGAGCCTGTTGTTGCGGGGGAGCCCATGTCACAGCAACTCAAGAACGCAACCGAATTCTATGAACGCGTTGCCAAAGAGGGCGATTGGCTTGAGTGTGTTCCATCGTCGACGTCGAGCTTAGGCTGGTCAACTGACTAAGGCCATTGACTTAAGCATGCATATAGCACTTCTCCCATGCATCATGGTGAGATGTCGTCTTCTTGGATGAACCAGAAGTTGATATTCTGCAGGGATACTATACTATTGCTACCAACTTGTTGCTCGATCCGGCAACGATCAGAAGTACTATCTCCTCTTCTTTCCTACTGAGTGTGGCTTAGATGGCGCTCAGACACTTTATATTATACTCTGTGGATCAAGGAGAATGCAAACCCTGTTTCCTTTGAACGTTATCAGAGTGCGCATGCGCGCCGCAGTCGATGAAGATCTATTCATTTTTTTTTCTAGAATTAATCAGCGACTATATCAACAGGTTGCCAGACAAAGAAAGGAAGTGGGACTCTTGGAATGATCTCTTTGGTCAGGCTTGCCGGATCGAAAAAGCCTTTTTCGATATCGCATACGATGATCTCACGTACGACATCGTCGGCAATGGTCAGTACAAGATCCGCAGTTTCGGTCAGGACGGGGTCTATTTAGTCACAGGCGAGGGCGGCCGCGTCTTTGCGTTACACGACGACCCTGACGAGAACTGGACGGTATGTTGCTGTGTAATACTTGCGTTGAACCTCGTACTGACCCGCCTGCCGATGCACAGTGGGAACTGACGAACGCACGAGATGGATACCTGATCCGGAACGTGGGGAGCGGCGCGCTGCTTGGTGTATCTATCACGGAGCAGTTTCCACCGTACTATGAAGTTAATGGACGAGGGGAAGGGTACCGCTCCTGGTCACTCAACCCCATCTCGTTGCTCGGGAAAAAAGTCTACCAGTAAGTGTTTCTCCTTGTGTATGGGGTGATCCAAGCGATGTGTGATTGGTAGGCTGTTTGTATCTTCGAAGTTGCAATTTACGCTCGACGTGGACGTCAGGCAAAATAGCTCTAAGGTAGTTCATACCAACCTCTACTCTACCCTGTCGTGTGTTGGCTAACCTCGGTTCTTGGCACAGGTATTCGTATCTAATGGCTGTACGAGCTCCAATCAGATGTGGGTATTGGAAGCTCTCGCCTGAATCAGAATCAGGCTTGTAAGATCAATCTTCATTAAAATATTTGGTGGTGGAAGTCCGACGAGGAGATATTTTTAGTTTAAGCGATTATCGCAGTGTTCCTTGTGCACCCTGGACTTGAATCTTCAAATGGATACTATGGGTCGATACGATCAGTGCGTGAAAGACATGGTAAAACTCCCATCATAAGCGTTCTCCTTCTCAAGCAGTCGTCCATGTAGTAGGCGCACTTGAAGCGGCATTCTTAGAGTCATTGAATCTTGATCCATACTCTTCCTTGTTCAATCTAGCCCTCACAGAATTTCAGATGGTATGCGATTTAGTGAGTACATTCACCGATCGAGTTTGTACCTTTTGCGCGGTGCAATTTTTCCCGATTGGTTTCAAAATGACATCCGTTGACTGATATAAAACAGAAACCTACAAAATCTCGTTGGTCTTTGGAATCAAGTCTTGCAACATTGAACGCTACATTCTCAACGACAAAATAGCTTCACACTCATTTCCACAGGTATCAGATTGTCTCTGATGATTCAATTCATGGTGTCAAAACGTCTCCACGACTTGGGTTCATTAACGGTGCCACTGTACCTGACAGTGTTGGAATGACGAATATTTCGTCCACACTCGGGGTGTCGGCGTGGAACGTCTGTCTCGGCGCCACTAGCAAATACGACACTGGTCAGCAAAGCAACCATATGTTATTCACCAATTCCACATGCGTTACAAGAAATTCTAATCTGGCACATGACACAAGTTTAGTCGCGTTTGCGCTTCAGGTTTGGCCTTGAATTCTGTCCCGGTGTCACGCACAAAGGACCACGCTCAAGGGACATATGTTCCGGCGTATCAAACTCGATCCCGAGATCTTCAGCAAGAGTATTAGAGTCCTGTGGCGGTATGGCGTCCGTCGCAAGCTTCCAAAAGCTAGAAACGATGCCTGTCAATGCGTACCTATGGTGTTAGAGTGGATGATGTGTATATGCGGACTGACGACATGAAAATTTTCTTTCGGCGCACCCATTCCGGCCGCCACTTAGCCCACTCTGTGTCGAGATGCGCGAGATCGTCGGAAGAAATAAGTGGTATGCCATTACGCAGCGGTGCAAGTCTCTCCGACAAATAGGAGATCTGAGCAAATACCTGTTGTCAATGAAGATTTATGGGGACGGGTCTTACTGTCTGATTTACATCCTTAATCCGATCCTCGAGTTCGACGTCCGTAGGTGTGCCTTTGAGTCTACCAAGTTCTGAAAAGTGTCAGATAAGACAGGCTTAATCACAGCACGTTCGAGGACCTGATTGTAAGTTCTTTCCGTCCGCAGAGATAGTGTTGTTTGCCTCCTCAACCATTTTACATTCCATTTCTAATCCCGCCAGTTCGTCCGCACTGAGCGTATCCGTTTCATTTTGATCTGCAACATAAAAGTTGGTTTTGCCTGTATATATGCGCCAAAAATTGTCAAAAACGTAATGTAAGATGTCACAATATACCATATGTTTTCTGCACGATTGCGCCTTTCTCGGCGAGTGAAACAAGAATTTTGGCCGTCGTCGCTTTCGGAACCGCTCCCTTCAGGTTAGCTGAAATGTCGACTGCACCAAAAGGCCGATTCATCTTGTAAGACATTGCACAAGGCTGTCAGGACGCATATAGAATATAGGGACTGTGTAGTCACTCTTTTTATGTACTGCAAAATGGCGTCCTCCGCTACGATAAAGGGAAGTAGGTTTTGGCAGGCGTGATAGCGTAAGTCATCAACATACCCTCCTGTCCTTTAAGAATTTTGACATCACTTTTTACTTTCGTTGACATGGTCGTAGGCGTTGATTTCCGCGTGAGCGAGCGAAAAGAGTATTCGCGTCTAGCGTTAATCACGTGGCGCATCATATGACACTGATTTTGCCACACAGATTCCTGCCTGTGAAATGTCTGCCATGCACACTAGCCCATTGCTAGCGCTGCAACTATGGCAGCCTGTTATGTACCCCACTGCCATTGCCTCCATACAGAAGACTACAGCATGGCCTGTCACCAAGGGACCACCCTCAGGCTGCAAAATTGCAGTAATATTGTTTATGACAGTCTTTGACTCCAATCATACAATTACTGTCCTTCTCACATGATTTGGCCTCATAATAAAACAGAAAGTTACAGAATTGAAAATTCCAAACATCTGCATGTCTGAATACTATGTGAACTCCAAACTGCACCCTTGGCAAGATGGCAACATTAATATGAAGATTCAATCACATCAAATAATATCATCCCGCACTCTTCTGTTGAAATTCCAAGTGTGTGTGCAGTCATAACCAGCACTGGACTGACTCGATTACCAGAGAGTGCATGCACTAGAGTGCTGCCATTGTGCACTGATGCCATATCATATGGGCAATGTTTGTAGTATTCTCACATATGTTCTTTTATTCATATTCCAGTGCAATTCCAGGTACTTGAATACCCAGGTATTTAGCATATGATTTAGTTGTACAGTATATAAGACTTTCTGTTCATACTAGAACACCTCAGTCCATTGCATCACATGCACAACTGAGGTGAGTTGATTATCTTCTATTCTATCTAGCTTATGCTTACTTGTATGTAGACTATCTCTTTAGGTGAATATATTTAGTCCATTGCATCATGCACATGACTGAGACTATCTCTTTAGTCACACACTCCCCAATCGGTACCTGTATTCCCACAGGTTATAAGCCCTGCTCCTGCTGATTGATCAAGATATTGCAATTTGTCAAGAGAACCGCTTTAGCCACACTGATTATTATTTTTTGTCAATATGTCCACAGCCACTATCACTACAGACACTCTGCTGAGCAATGTGCTGAAGCTTGATGTGAAGGGCATGAACTGGGCGATATTCCACTTTTGTTTTTAGGTTGTAGTCAAGGCCAAGGAGCTATGGGGCCACTTTGATGGGAAATCAAACAATCCTAATCACAAAGCTACTAGTACACATGCACTGACTACCAATGAGATTGTGGAGAACATGAAATGGCTCAAGGACAAGTGGATGGTGAAGCACTTACTAATCCAGTGCATTCTAGACTCAACCATACTGAAGATCTGGTAGTAGCCCACTATTGCTGAGATATGGTTGGAGATTAAAAAGGAGTACACTTAGAAGGGGGCATATGCACAAACAGACTTGCATACCCAATTCCTGGAATCAAGATTGCTGAAAGAGGGTGATGTTACAGTTTTGCCTGCACCTGCCTGCAGGCTATCTTCTCAACATATAACACCCTAGGTCTTGAAGAGCATCTGTTACAGTTTTGCCTGCACCTGCCTGCAGGCCAACTTCTCAACACAACACCCTGATCTTGAAGAGCATCTTGCTGGGATCAGACCAAAAGGGGTTGAATAAGAGGAAAGGACATGGATTGATAATGCCTATGCTAGGCAAGGTACAAGCAAGGGACTGAAGTTAAAGCTGAACTTAGGGTTCAGCTTGACTAAGTACTACCCTATATATACCAACTAGGGTCGTGCACAGACCAGGTTACCTAATACGCTAAGTATGGAAATACCCTAAGCCCAAGGGTAAGCCCTAAACCCTAGGAAGCAAGAAGCACACCTTGTGGGGGATAAGAAGTAAGCCATGAGGACAATAGAAGCACAGTGTCTACTCGCCGTGTGGGAAATACTACTATCTAAGATCAGGGTCAAGGGTATGCCCGATCGAGAAGGAAGTCCATGTTGGGCAACATGCACTGACATGTAAGCCATAACGGATATCAGATGATGATCTGATATCAAAGGGATATTGGCCATCGGATCTAGCATAACGGTCTGATGCTAGTATAGGTGACTAGTCAGATGGAGAGATCTATTGGTGGGGGTGAAGGGAGAGATGATGGTATCTTTATGAAGAACCCCAACACTAGGGGAAAACTGATGGATCCGGAACGTTATCGTAACAGCATCTTGCTGGAATCAGACACAAAGGGGAACATCAAGGGAAAAAGGACATAGATTGATAATGCCTATGCTAGGCAAGGTGAAACACCTCTGACTTCTACACTAGGCCTAGATAAGCCTAATGATGGAAATCTATGGAGAGGGGGCCAAAGTATGGATGAAGATTGTTACAGTTTTGCTACGTTTCACTACACCAAACAAAAGTCAAGAGACAGTAACCTTTTCCTTATCTTAGTCCCCACCCCTCCTACGGTATACGATTAGATTTCCCCTTCGTCTTGTGTTCCCGACCTTAGGATAACGCTTGTCTCCTAGGTTGTCTTGTATTACTTGCCACGTGACGTACACGTGTTTGCCATGAGGCCTCTTTGCTTCTGCCTCATGGCCGTTCCTGTTAGTAAGCTTACCTCATGTTGCAACCAGGGTTATGGGCACTTCTACTTTAGGTCAACCCTTGTACCAGGGTTGAGGGTTTCCCTTACTTAGTGCTTAAGTCAGCATGGTCTGTGCGCCATAGCTGGAGTATATAGAGTAGCACTTCTTTGTAAGATACCTTAAGCTTAATCTCACCGTTACATAGCCTAGTGTGGGCTTGTAGCTTCTTGTGGCTTCATCCTCACTCCGCCGCCGTGCCCTGAGGATTCCTATCGTCACCATTCCCCGTCATCCCGGCACGTGCCCTTGATGGCTCGTCTCTCTATCGCCACGTTCATCACTATCGCTGTCTTCGTTCTCATGACCATCCTAGTGGACGTCGTGTTATCAGTCTTCTCGTCACTTGTCGTCTTCCTCCTCGTTGTCTATCTTGTTGTCGCCCTCGTAGTCGCCGCCATTCGAAGCTATTGGCTCACTACGTAACAAAAGATTAAGCTTTCTCCTACTTGCCTAGTATTAATCTAGCAAGCTACTATCATGTTCCCTCGCCGCTCTACCCTTCCCGAATGAGACCTTGGCTCTTCTCCTCAATGAGGAATACCTGGACCAGAGAGTCCTCTTCCCCGTCCATCACCAACCAGAACCCTAGGACAAGACAGTCCTGCTCCCCAAATTGAATGGGTGCCTGAACGACAGCCGCCATCTCGACGCCAATCATCCCCATCACCCGCTCTCCGTCGACGAACGACGACTCCTTGCTTAGCACAACTATTGACCGACGTGCAACAGCAAACAAGTTCCCCCCTACCAATCCTTGCAACAAGAACCTCTACTCCTCACTCAGGGTCTTCAAGGTCTCCCGCCAGATTGTTGTATGACCGACCTTCCTCAGCCAATGAACGGCTGTTCTCGGTTCAAAGAACTCCCTATCAAGTGGATCCAACAGATCCCTCCTTACCGTTTCCTCGGATAGAAGCCACACCTGCCCTCACCCAGATAACCGCTGGAATGTCACGATCAGAACGGTTTCGGGCATTACGACCCAGACTACTCAAACAGGAATCTGATTCAGACTCTGATGATGAACACAAAGATGATGAAGAGGAACCTCCATCCCCTATCCTTATCGATGTCGCTTTCCCACCACCAACTGAACCAACCTTCCCTTCTTCCACTCCCCAATCTGGTCTCCCATCGCTGGGAGTCATCTCCGCTATTGAGCAAATGACAATGGATGACCATGAAGAATTTTCCGTTGAAATCCCTACTTCCCCTTTTGTGTTCCCTCCACCACCTTTCCCCTCATATCACGTCCCTGTGTCACTCACATTACCAACTGCTCCCCAAAATCTCACCGAGCCTTCCATCGGGACCCCTCTCACTGAACAAGAGGAACTAGCTGCTGGACTTCCTGAGAACTTCTCTGGCAAAACTGAAGATGCCATCTCCTGGGGACAAGCTATGACCGCTTACTTTTCATTAAACCACCAACACTATAATATGGACGAGCCAAAAATCCTTGTCATGTTGAGCAAAATGATGAACGGACGAGGCGTTCCGTTCGCAGAAAAATGGTATCACATTCTCAACAACAATTCAATTCCTGCTGATCAGAAAACCTACCGTCTCCTTCAGGACGACTTTCATCAAACGTTTTACCTGTTTAACTTTCAGGAAGTAGCGCACCGAAAGTTATTGGCAACTAAACAAAACTTGCAGGACCGCGAAGGTTTCCAGCCTTACGTTACTGAGTTCCAGTTGCTCGCCGCACGAAGTGGTGTGACTGACCAAGCAACCCTTATCGACGCATTTGCCTCGGGTCTTGATCCACAACTTAGTCAAATGATCCTCTCTGTTGGGGATCTCCTGGCAACGATCAGCGAATGGATCGCGCTCGCCTCCTCCTTTCATTCTCAACAACGTCGGATTACATCTCTTCGTCACGCTCCTTCCCTTCCTTCCACGTCACTTCCCACTCCCATTCCCACTATTCGCCGACTTTATTCCTTCCCGGACGCAATGGTTTGCACAATTGCTCTTTCCTCTTCCCTCTCTTGCCCTGCCCCGCCTCCCTCTCACAAACCAATTCCCCCTCCTTGGTCGAAAGCTCTCCTTGCTGACGTTCACCGTCGCAATCTTCGCAATTGGGCTCAACTCCTTTCTTCCTCTCCTCCTTCTTCCCCCGACCAATCATCTTCTTCTCCTGACGACGTCTCTTCCCTTGTTTGTGCCGTTCTAGATGACGATCTTGACTCCATCCTCCCATCTCCTCCTCCCGTTCCTTCTTCTCTCCCCGTACCCCTTATTTCCGTGGATCCTCCTCCCGCCGCTGCTGCTGTACGGGTCACTCCTGCTCTCCTCCCTGACCTTATTCTTCCCGCCATTGATCTTTCTTCCCCCCCCCTTTTGCCTTTTTCCTCTCCACCTGCGGATGCGGTTCGCTGGCTTGATGTTTCTTCTTCCCCTCTTTCTTCTCCTTCTCCTCC
>JBBPJT010000155.1:0-45530 GCA_038088895.1 Xerocomus potaroensis | reverse complement strand
GGGAATTCCTAGTCAACTTCGGATTGACCTTAGGAATGACTCGGAAACTAGGAAACTACGTGTTATTGCGTAGAACTAGCTTGCGTTACTAATACACGGCGTGGAGTATTTATACTACCCTACTGGCGCACGGACCAACGGCTAAAAGGAGTCATTGGGGTAGGGTCAAGGGTAGTGCATGAGAAGAATGGGGACACGAGGTCGTCAACGAATGACTAGACCTAGAAAGGAAATAAACGTCCGACAGACTGGAGATGGGGAAGAACAGACTACACTACGACGGAGGAATGGTAGTACCAGGAGAAGAAAACAAATGGTCAACGAGGAGAAAAGGGCGCATAACTGTAACAAGGGCAAGAAACCTTTCATTGGTCCGAGAGGATCCTGCAGTTATTTGAGCGAGAGTCGGTGTAGTTCTCCCTGGAAACGGCAAGGAAGGATCAGTCAGGTCAGCTTGGTAGGGAGTTCATTGAATAGGAGAAGGTCGTTGGTATGCTGGGGAAGGTTGGTCATATAACGATCTGGCAGGAGATCGTGATGAACTAGAACGAGGAGTCGATGTTTGTATGAAGATTGGGAGAGGAGAGCTCGTTTGTTGTTGAACGTCTGTCAGAAGTTGAGCTAAACGAGGAGTAGACGTTTGTCATTAGAGAGCTGGTGATGGGGACAATTGATGTCGAGATGTCGGTGGTTGTTCAGACAGCCCTTCGATTTGAGGAACAGGACTAGCTTGTCCTGGGGTTCCTTCTGGTGATGGGCGAGGAAGGGGACTCTCTGGTCCGGGTATTCCTTGCTGAGGGGAAGCAGTAAAATCTCATTGGGGAAGTGTGGATTGTCAAGGGAACATATCGATGAAGCTTGCTAGATTGATACTAGTCAAGTAGGGGAAGCTTAATCTTTTGTTACATAGTGAGCCAATAACTCCGAATGGCGGTGACTACAAGGACGACAGTAAGATATACAAGGAGGAGGAAGACGACGAGTGACGAGAAGACGGATAGCACGACGTCCACTAGGATGGTCGTGAGAACGAAGACGGCAATAGTGATGAGCGTGGTGACGAATGGAGGAGCCGTCAAGAGCATGTGCCGGGATGATGGAGGAACGATGACAAAGGAATCCTCAGGGCATGGCAGCGGAGTGAGGATAGAGCCACAGGAAGTTACAGGCCCACACTTAGGCGATGTAACATTGAGATTAAGCTTAAGATATCTTACAAGGAAGTGCTACTCTATATACGACCAGCCATGGCGCACAGACCATGCTGACTAAGCACTATGTAAGGGAAACCCTCAACCCTGGTGCAAGGGTTGACCTAATGAGGAAACACCCATAGTCCTGGGTGTAACACGAGGTAAGCTTAGTAACAGAAACGGCCATGAGGTAGAAGCAAAGAAGCCTCATGGCAAACACGTGTACTGTTACGTAGTGAGCCAGCAACTTCGAATGGCTGCTACTACGAGGACGACAACAAGATAGACGGCGAGGAGGAAGATGACGAGCGATGTGAAGACGGATAGTACGACGTCCACTAGGATAGTCGCAAGGACGTAGGCAGCGAGTACGAGAAGCGTAGTGACGAGTAGGAGCCGTCAAGGGCGTGAGCCGGGATGACGGAGGAACAATGATGGCAATGGAATCCTCAGGGCACGGCGGCGGAGTGAGGAGAAAGCCACAAGAAGTTACTAGCCCACACTTTAGGCAGGTAACAGTGTAACGTTGAGATTAAGCTTAGGGTACTTTACAGGAAGTGCTACTCTATATATACTACCAGCTATGGCGCACAGACCATGCTGACTAAGCACTATGTAAGGGAAACCCTCAACCCTGGTGCAAGGGTTGACCTAAAGGGGAAACGCCCTTAGCCCTGGGCGTAACACGAGGTAAGCTTATGTAACAGGAATGGCCATGAGGCAGAAGCAAAGGAGGCCTCATGGCAAACACGCGGACGGCACGTGGTACGAATACAGTCGGTCTAGGAGTCAAGCGTTATCCTAAGACCGGGAACACAAAGATAAAAGGGATATCTATATTGTATACCGTAGTGGAGGGTGGCGGGGAGGACTAGGAAAAAGGTTATCATCTTGACTTTTAGTGAAACGTAGTGGAAACTGTAACAGCCTCCAGCATCACTCTGATTTTAGAGTTCAAGGCACAGATCCAGAAGCTTGTAGAGATCACCGATCTCGGCAAACTCCACTGGCTGCTCGGCATTGAAGTCACACGAAATTGGGATGACTGCACCATTGCGCTCTCGCAGCGTTCATACTTCGACTCCATCGTCTGTCGCTTTGGATTTGATGAACTCAAACCCGTGTCTACGCCCATGGAGCCCCAAGTGAAGCTTTTGTCCACTCAGTCACCAGCTACTGGCGCTGAACATGCCGCTATGAAACACATTCCATATCAGGAAGCCATGGGATCACTTATGTATGCCGTGTTGGGCACCCGACCCAACATTTCGTATGCAGTGTCTACTGTTTCACGCTTTTCGAGTAATCCCGGCGTGCCGCATTGGGATGCTGTTCGGCATATTTACAGGTACCTGATTGGGACTAGGAATCTCTGACTTACCTACGGTGGCGCCGAGCACGCTCTGGTGGGCTTCACAGATGCTGATGGGAGTATGGCAGAGGATCGACACACCGTCTCGGGCTATGCATTCCTCATCGACGGTGGTGCCGTGTCTTGGGCGTCAAAAAAGCAAGAAATCGTCTCGCTCTCCACCACAGAGAGCGAGTACATTGCCACTACCCACGCCACAAAAGAAGCTTTATGGCTTCGATCACTCCTTGCCAAATTGGGTATCGACACCGTCATCCCCGCTAGTGATGCCACAACGCTGTTTTCGGACAATCAGTCCATGATCGCATTGGCGAAAGATCATCAGTACCACACACGTACCAAGCATATCGACATTCGTTTCCACTTCATTCGCTGGGTTGTCGATGACGGCAAGATCAGACTCGTTTTCTGTCCCACTGACGACATGGTGGCTGACATGCTCACCAAGGCCTTACCATCCCCGAAAGTCAAGCATTTTGCAGCAGAACTTGGCCTGCACACGGCTTGAGGGGGAGTGTTGGATTACCAAGCACGCACGCAGCCACATCAGTTTCGGACTCAACCAAGGTGTGCGTGTTATGGTTGTACATTTTTTTTGTTTCCTACTCTCTCCCTTGGTCGTCGACATGTCTTCCCTTGCTTCCGCTATTCCGTTTACAACTTTCCCATTCCGTCGGATGTTATTTCACTTCTAGGCTTAGTCATTCGTTGACTGCCTCGTGTCCCCATCTTTTCCACACTATACCCTTAGCCCTACCCCAACGTTCCTCATTTAGCTTCTGTACAGCTTGGTCCGTTCGCCGTTGGGACTAGTATAAATACGCAACGACATGTACTAGTTATGCAAGCTAGTTCTACGCAATCACACGTAGCTTCCTAGTTTCCGAGCCATTCCTAAGGTCAATCCGAAGTTGACTAGGAATTCCCCACTTTGTCCGAGTCACTCCACTTCCGCTACGTCCTGCATAACAAAAGAACTAGCTTCTCACTAGTTGAGAGCTATCTACGCTCCAACCATTCCACCTTGCTATTTTCCCCCCCCTTCCCCTACTCACTCAATGACCTCCGAAAATGAGGATAGCAACCTCTATCAGAATGTCCTCTCTCCTCCATTGCAATCCCCCCCTCCCGAAGCGACTCTACCAGAAATGAATCAATAGCAGAACGACCCTGTTGATCCCGCGCCAGCCTTCGTTCCTGGCCCTATTCCCCCTGAATCCAAAGCAGGTTTACCTAATGCCTTCTCTGGTGAAACAAAAGATGCCGTCCATTGGGGACAGGCGATGGCAGCGTACTTCAAGTTGAACCCTGCCCACTACGTCTTCGACAGTCCCAAAATCTTAGTAACACTCAGCAAACTGACGAAGGGACAGGGAGTCCCATTCGCTGAAAAATGGTACCACCATCTCAATGATGGAACTATTCCTGACGATGAAAAGACGTACGAATTGATGATGAAAGATTTTGACAAAACGTTCTACCTGTTTAATTTCAAAGAAGAAGCACGTCAAAAGCTTCTAGCCCTGAAGCAAAATACCTGCGACTATGTGGAAGGATTCCAGAATTTCATTGCAGATTTCCAGCTTCATGCTGCACGGAGCGGCATCACCAATCAATTCACCCTCATCGACTCCTTTGCAGCGGGACTAGACCCACAACTCAGCCAAGTGATTTTATCAATGGCTGCTATTCCAGAAACCCTTGATGAATGGGTTACCGCCGCGTCTCGCTTCCATGCCCAACAACAACGAATCTGCGCAATTCGCGCAGGAGGATCATTGAGCCTCGGGACAGGACAACATCGCCGTGACCCAAATGCCATGGACGTAGATGCCGTCTTCCTATCTCCGACCAACCGCGCAAAACATTTGCGCGAAAACCATTGTTTCATTTGCCACAGAATCGGTTGCAGAGCAAGCAACCACCCTGATAAATGAGCCCGGGTACAACCAACTGGGACTCCAACCCGAGCACCTCGTTCCTTCCCCCAGAAAGAAAACGGTCCCGGACCTTCCCGTATCCCTCGTCCAACTCCCATCCGCGCCATCCAGACCGAACAACAACCGGTTGGATCCGAACCAATGAAACTTGATTTATTCATTTCTTGTTTGGTAGAAAAAGGGACCACCGCCGATCAAATCCATAACGTCCTGGAGGCCTGTTACGAAGACAATACGGAGACAGAAGAAGTGGCCAGAGTAGAATTGGCAAAGGTGAAAGGAAAGGATTTTTAAGGCGGGAGAAAGTGAAGTCAACCACTTCTCTCCCCATCGAGATAGTAGCCGCTGTACATAACGAACAACAGGAATCGACTTCTATGCGTCTCCCCCTTCGTTTGTTTGGCTTATCTTCCTCAGTTGACACCCTCGCTCTGATCGACAGAGGAGCAATGGGAAACTTCATCGACGAACAGTTCATCAAAAGACATCACCTCCCGCTTACGAAATTAGCAATCCTGCAGATAGCTCATAACGTAGATGGAACCCGAAATAAGACCAAGAGGATAACACACAGTGTCAACGTGGCCGCAAAGATTGGTCCCTGGGTGAAACCCCTCACCTTTTTGGTATTAGCTCTCAGCAATAACCATCTCATCCTAGGAATGCCTTGGTTACGAACCGCGAATCCCACAATAGACTGGCAGGCAGGGACAGTGGATCTCCCTCTCCCCAAACGGACAAAGCTCATGTCACATTCCCGAGAAAACTACATCGCCCGGTACCTTGCAACCAACGTGGACCACAAGATTGCGACCCTATGGAAGAAACGTTATCATCCAACAGAACAGCTACAATGGACGACTATCGCCACTGAACTCGCCCAAAAACTAAAGAGAGAAGAATGAGTCCTTCCACAAGAATTTTCAACCTTTGCCGATGTCTTTGGACAACTGAAAGTTGGACAACTTCCTCCATCCCGTTCTTTTGACCACGCTATTACTCTTAAACCCCATTTTATTCCTCGCGTAGGAAAAATATATCGTTTGACTCCACAGGAACACGATGCTTGTCGGAAGTTTCTTGACGAAAATCTCGCAGCAGGACGAATAATCCCTTCAAAGTCCCCCCAAGCATCGCCATTCTTCTTCGTGCAAAAGAAAACAGGCGACCTCCATCCATGTCAAGATTACCGTTATTTGAACGAACATACTGAGAAAAACGCCTACCCACTTCCCCTGATCTCGACCCTCATGGATCAACTCAAAGGGTCCAAATTATTCACCAAATTTGACGTACGCTGGGGATATAACAACGTTCTCATCAAACCGGCAGATCGATGGAAGGCAGCCTTCATCACTCCCTTTGGCCTGTTTGAACCCACGGTTATGTTCTTCGGTTTGTGCAATTCCCCTGCGACTTTTCAGGCAATGATGAACCATATCTTCCGCGATTACTTGGCGGAGGGGTGGGTGATCATATACATGGATGACATCCTTATCCATTCCTCTGATCTACTGACTCACCACCACCACACCCATCTCATCCTTTCTCGCCTCCGACAGCATTCCCTTTATTTGAAACTAGAAAAATGTACGTTCGATGCAGCCGAGATAGAATATCTAGGAATGATCATTTCACACAACCACGTCACCATGGATCCCACTAAATTAACTGCCATTCAACAATGGGCTCCTCCTCAATCCATCAAAGGAGTTCGCTCCTTCCTAGGATTTTGCAATTTCTATCGGAGATTTATTGCCAGCTTTTCCCAACTCACTGCCCCTCTTCATCAACTCACCCGGAAGGGCCAGCCATGGGTTTGGTCACCCGCCTGCGATCAGGCATTCACCTGGTTAAAGCAAATCTTCCTCTCGGCCCCGGTTCTTGTCCTCCCTGATCTCACCCGTCCCTTTGTTGTCATGACCGACGCTTCGCTTGTGGCCACTGGTGGCGTCCTTACGCAGGCGGATACCAATGGGGATTTACACCCTTGTGGCTATTTGTCCAAGACGCTTTCCCCTCAGGAACGTAACTACGACATTTACGACCGGGAACTCCTGGCCGTCATTCATGCGCTCACCGAATGGCGTCATTATCTTCTTGGCACGGGTCATCCTGTCACCGTCATTACTGACCACAAAAACCTATCCTTTTTCCGTCAGCCTCAACGACTGTCCCATTGGCAGGCCCACTGGATGCTCTTCTCACAGGACTTTGATCTCCATTTCTCTGTTCGTCCTGGCGTGACAATGGGACCTGCGGATGCTCTCTCGTGCTCCACCACCGTTGTCACCACCAACGACAATCGTGACGTCACCCTTCTCCCTGCTGACCTCTTTCTCGCTCGCATCTCCTTGTCGCTGGCGCAGTCTATCGCCTCTGCTTCCTCTTCCGATCCTCTCGTCGCCTCTGCCCACGACCTCCTCCATCATGGTCTTCCCCTCTTTTCCCACTCTTCTCTTTCTGATTGGTCGTTCGACGATGACTGCCTCTATTTCAAACGCTGGCTCTACATTCCTCCGGCGGCCCGCCATGACCTCGTCTCCTCCGTTCATTCCGCTCCCTCCGGCAGTCACGGCGGCATCTTCTGCACCATTTCTCTTCTCCAGCAAGATTACTGGTGGCCCGGTTTATCTACCTACATCCGCCACTTCGTTCTTGGCTGCTCCCTTTGTCAGTCGAGCAAGGTCAATACACATCCCACTGTTCCCCCTCTCTCCCCTCTTTCCTCCTCCTCCTCACGTCCTTTCCAGCAGCTTTCTATTGACCTTATTTCTGGCTTTCCCCCTTCTTCTGGCTTCGATTCTATTTTGGTCATGGTCGACCACAGGCTTAGCAAGGGGGTCTTTTTCCTTCCCTGTGCTAAAACCATCGACACCGCGGGAGTAGCACACCTTTTCTTCTCCCGCATCTTCCCTCACATAGGTCTTCACGATAAACTGATTTCGGATCGTGGTCCCCAGTTCGCTTCGATATTCGCACGAGAGTTAGCTCACCTATTACACTACAATGTGGCTCTCTCCACAGCATACCACCCTCAGACTGATGGCAAATCCGAACGAGTGAATCAAGAAGTTGAGACCTACCTTCGTCTCTTTTGTCAAGACCATCCAGAAACCTGGGTAGATTTACTCCCTATGGCGCAATTCGTTCATAACTCCTCTGTTCACTCCGTCACCAAATGTTCCCCATTCTCGTTGATTTTAGGGTATGAACCACGTGCATATCCGCCCATCAGCAAAACTTTCCTCCCTTCCCTGATGGAACGCCTTACGGCATTGGACAAGACACAAAATGAAGCAATGTTCGCCCATCAGATGGCGCAGCAGATAATGAAAGAACGACTGCGTAGCAAGTTTCGCCCTTGGAAAGTCGGTGATAAGGTGTGGCTAGAAGCTAAGAATTTGAAACGCAGTTCCCCATGGCAGAAATTAAACCCTCTATGGGAGGGACCGTTTGAAATTACAAAGGTTTTGTCCCCTGTGGCGTATCAGTTACGCCTACCTCAACAATGGAAGATTCATGACGTGTTTCACGCCTTCCTCCTATCCTTATATCGGGAAACCGCGGAGTTTGGGAAAACCTCGTTATGCCCGCCCCCTTTGGACATCGGCGGTGATGAAGAGTGGGAAGTAGAACGGATATTGAAACACAAAGGAACGAGGGCACGAAGACAGTTCCTTATCAAATGGAAGGGTTACCCCTGGTCCGAAAATACTTGGGAACCGGAACGGAACTTGACCAGCGCACGGACCCTTCTTGCAAAATATAAACGAGAACAATCCCTCTAACCTTCCTCACTCTTGTATCCCCTTCATCATGCCCGTCACGCGAAACTCCTCTCCTCGTCCCATCACCTTGGGCCATTTAATCCCTTCAGTCTTTCCTGTCCAAGTCAACTTCCTTCCCAATATCACCTGCCAGCTTGTTTTCTCCACCATTCTCCAAGATGCTCCCTTATTCGCTTGAGCCATGGAGTCAGAAGTGATGGACCAGGCCGTCAAAGAGGCCTGCACGGTCTACCACACCCTCGCTACTCTGCGTTTAGTTTTCAACTCCTCTATCCCCACTGATCAACCGCCACTCCTAGCTGCGCAAAGCATCACTTGTCTGGGACTGGCTCGTGTCCAGACGTTAGACTTATTATATCGGCTAGGGTTTGGATACGTTATCAATTCCCTCCCTTTTGACATTATAGGCCCTATCGTGTGACCCTTTTTGGTCGCAATGCACCCATCCGCCTGGTTCTCATATTTACGGCAGCAAGAGATGCCGGTCTGCCTGACCACGGTGTCTTCCTACCCCCTGCCTCCTCTCGCTATTACCCCAACTGATCCCCCGGAAGTCACTGCTGACGATCAACTCGTGCCTCCCGAGATGCCAGGGGGATATCTCTCATCTTCGACGCCATCTCCCCCTCCCCCGCTAGTACCCACTCCTTCCCCCCTTCCCATCCCACCACCTAACCTTTCAGAAATCCCACGCGACCGTCCGTCCCCCTCTCCTACTGCCCCACATCATACCCAAACTTCGACTCCCTCTGGGAAGTGGACAAGGAAAAAAGGGAAAGGGAAGAAGAAAATGGTCATCCAAGCGCCATTTGGCCTCTCCTCCTCCCTAGCGTACAATCTATGACCACGCCCGACCCCCACTCCTCGTTCCTTCTCCCCTGATGAGATGAGTAACCTACATGCCTCCTCTTCGGCAACGCCATTCGATGAGGATTGGTACTCACGCTGCGAATGGTGCGGTGAATGCGATATGCACCTTGGAATTTGGTGTCCTCATCATCAATGTCCCTCCTGCTATGCGTATGCCCCGGGACATCTCCTCGCTAACTGTCCAGCCAGTACTTGTCCTTATTGCGCAGGCTCTCATTGGGGTCTCCCCTGCCCTCTATATCGCTGCTGCCCGAATGGCTGCGACGAATGTTGGACTATGGTCTGGGGCGAGCTCTGTCCCCGCCGTGTCCGCGCTCAATATCTTCAGGAGGAGGAAGCGATCCTTCACCAGGACTTGCCGGACGATTACGATTACATTGTTCGTGAGTAAAAAGTCGGTGACTTTCGTTTAATTCAGGGGTTTTGTTACGGTTGTACATTTTTTTTGTTTCCTACTCTCTCCCTTGGTCGTCGACACGTCTTCCCTTGCTTCCGCTATTCCGTTTATGACTTTCCCATTTCGTCGGACGTTATTTCACTTCTAGGCTTAGTCATTCGTTGACTGCCTCGTGTCCCCATCTTTTCCACACTATACCCTTAGCCCTACCCCAACGTTCCTCATTTAGCTTCTGTACAGCTTGGTCCGTTCACCGTTGGGACTAGTATAAATATGCAATGACATGTACTAGTTACGCAAGCTAGTTCTACGCAATCACACGTAGCTTCCTAGTTTCCGAGCCATTCCTAAGGTCAATCCGAAGTTGACTAGGAATTCCCCACTTTGTCCAAGTCACTCCACTTCCGCTACATCCCGCGTAACAGCACGTACTCGATCGCGCGATGTAAATCAGCGCATGATACCTCGTAGTAACATAACTCAAATTGATTGATTGCTCCATACACCTTGTGACTGATTCTTTGATTGATAGCTAGTTTCATATCCTTGTTACTGAGTGCACATCAGTGCCTGGTAGTTAGATTCTTAGATATTTAAGCACTTTTATCATACAGTAACACCTCAGTCCGTTTGCCTTCCGCGCGACTGAGGTATGTTCTTTGAAGTTTATCTTATAAACACTTATGCTAACCTAGTTGTAGTATCATCTACTCTAGGTGAATATATTTAGTCCGTTTGCCTTCCGCGCGACTGAGTATCATCTACTCTAGCGCGCTCCTTCCTTTTCAGGTTGCTCATTCCCACAAACCCAGCCACCTAAAAGTCATGTGCAGGGTGAGATTGAGATTGGGGTGGTAGCAGGGTGGCCGAAGAGACTGGACATGCAGTGCATACTCTTCATCGAAGCATTAGAAAAATGTCGGGTCGGGCCCGGGTCAAGCCCGGGCTCAGGTATGAGCGACATGTTGGCTGGTCTGGTGAGGTCTCCCTGGGCAGGGAGCGCTTGGCAGGGCAAAGGACAGCACTACTTTGTAAATGATGGAGCGTTCCCTCCATTCTAGAACGTGGAAAACACCAGTGTTGTCAAGGGACACGCATGACCTCAACACACGGACTCTGGGTATTCTTGGACTGGGTTCAGGCTGCACCTCCCACACTTTTTCCATCCATTTTCGAAGCGCGTAGTCTATCACAGTCGCCGTCCGGGGTTTTGTTTTGTTGGTGCCTTGAATAAAGTTGTCGGCAGTCGGGCAGGATGTCTGTCCTGATGAACTCAAGGTAAATCCTCACCTCTCCCACACACAGGAATTAAAAGCCAAGATTCCCAGCGCCGTGTAGAGGTCTGTGCGCTGACCAACCACAGGGATTTCTTGCATATAGCAAAGGCAAGGATGTCGTTCCTAAGTTGCGAAACAAAGGGCACTGCCAACAGACGACCTCGCGAGTGGTCAAAAGGGAGGCTGGGATGAACATGCCCCTATTGGTCGTGGGGGATCCCGAGGTTTATCAATCAACCAATCATTGTCGGCACTCATCCACGGTCACTTTGTTTCATTCCTGCCGTTGCGTCCGATGGGGAGTAATATTCACTCGCGGTCACCAGTCACACCGTGACGTCGACCTGGGTGCCCGTGCCGCGACTAGGCGGTCACCACCACGGACCGAACAAACACATCCATGTATCCATGGCTGAGGTAAGTACTGTACAATGCTACAGCCACCTTTCCAGTACAAATGTTGGGCTCAGTCGGGCTCAGGCCCACCGGTAGTGGAACCCGAGCCTTGAGCCTCTGAAAGCCTTGGTGAGGGCCGGGTCGGGCCGGGCTCAGGGCTTGAGCCCGAGCCTGGTACATCACTAGTAACGATCTCCTCGGAAGCCCAAAATGGTGTGATCGACGCGCAAGGAGTCTTGGAACGTCAATCTGAACAACGAATTGCCATCTGGGAGACGGAGCAACGAAAAGAAAATCAGAAAATCACGTAGGTGCTGATGATCAACAAATAAATCTTGGGTACTCATCATGATGATTACTAGCTGCTCGCGCTCATGCATGCACCGTTGGCTCAAGCGAACATCTTGATCGCAAGTGGACGGAAAGTGGACTTTATTCAATGCAGTATGAGGGAATCTCGCGCCTTCCTGAATGTCTATCCATTTCTCATGCAGTACAACCGAATTCCAGTCGGTGGTTTCGATCAAGTGGTATACACAAGTTTAGGCTCAGGGTAGCTTCGATCCGAACATTCGTATGATTGTGAGCCATTCCTAGATAGGTAGGACTGTTTACGTGGATCACGGCCAACCGACAGAACGACATGGCCACAGGGTCAACTATCAGATCACAGAGAGAAATGATCGAGCTATATGGGATTCATAACACATGTTCCTCATTCTTGGAGTTAGGCTTTGATGAATTTGCCATCAAACTTACATTTCCAGGCCAATCAAGTTGTCTGAGGTCTACAATGGACCACACCTTTATCATTGTGGTCAGCCCCCTTAAGTTCACTTGCACTCCCCACATTGAACTGCTTATGAGGCCGGTGTTAGGTGTAGCGCATGTCCTTCAATGAAAAGACCAGGTATGAAGCAACTCATCATAAGATAAGGACGTCAATGAGAAGTTACCGTTCTGGAGAAACTCTGTTGCATAATGTTCGCTGAGCGTCCTAAGTGCATGCTATTGCATACCAATGTCCCTAGTGGATTTGTACTTCCAAACCTTGTCAGGTTGTTAATGCAGACATGGGCCCTCCCTCTCATCTGACCAGTCAACATTTTTTGGCGCTTGGAGTAACCTGTTTTCCAGCTGCAAAGGAGATCATCTTGTCTTTGACAATTTCACCTCCGCACAAATACTGTGTGGCGAGACCGTAGGATCGGCAACGCTGTCTGATTTTTTTTGCGGCCTTTGTTTCCTCTACTGACTAACTACTTCCAAATTAATTGAGAGCGAGTGGAGGAAAGTGACTACTGCGCCTATCGACCCATGTCACACACGAGGGATCCATTGAAGGAGCACACCTGATTAGGCCTACATGTCTTCTTTTGCAAGGCGCTTTTAGGTTTGGTCCTGAAGCTTTCTAATATGCCACTGAAGGTGCCGGAGGGCGAGGAGTGGTGGAACACGGAGAAGGGCCTGCACATGCGTGAAAAGCTCAATGAGGCTTGGCAGGCGAGGAAGTATGAATCTGACAGTGAAACGACACTCGGTGACGTTACAGGACAGAGTTGAGGTTGCACTAACTCTAGGCAGGTTACGACCTGATGGAGCAGACTGGCAGGTGGGTGGACTGCCCGATTTCATAACGAGTCTCCACCCAGCTTGGGTATGTACAATAGGACTGTTAGAATTTGCGATGGTGTCACGGAACGGCTTTACCTTTGTGACATTTACAACTGATACTTGCAGCTCAGGAACCCTACTCAACTTCGTAATCGGCCTTTGAGTAGAGAAGCAATGAAAGCGTTACACCATTAAGCGATGAAATATCAATAAACGTTTACATATACTCGATCAATCACTGGTCTTTGATACCAGATGACTCATACATCAGATGCTACTTCCCTGCCAGTCATTCAACACTCTCCTCTCGTATACTGCAGTTCTTCGGGTGATGGTGATGTCATCCCCGATATTTCTTGCAATACAATGTTGACTGCAGTACCACTTGTCGATCCCGAAGTGCCATACCAAGGTCGGGGTCCAGGCCCCTCTGTTTCAACATGCACCCCACTCCCCGAGTACCGATGCTCTCTGAGAATAAACACGAGACGCGGATAAGTCAGGAACGGGACGGAATTGATGAACAGAGCAACGACTGCGCTATAAGCGTACTATATCATGCTTGACCTTTGCAGGTATCACATCATAGATAAATTTACTCACTGGAGCAGATGGCGCCAGGTCACCCATGGTCAATGCCTTATAAATCAGGTTCCTAGTTGTGAGCGTGAGCATTCAGTGAGACGATCGTAAGGCGGGTTTCCAGTACAAGGAAAAATTGATGGTACTGTGCACTAGCAGCAACTTCATGAACCTGCCGACCCTTTTCCTTCCTAATGGCCGCCTTGTCTCGATGGCGTGCGCAATCAAGCGATAGACTACAATGGCCGTTAAGATAAATTCGAATACTCCTGATGGGATATTAAAGTAGAGAGCAAAAGTATAGCTGCGACTACTTTGCTCGGTGCAAACGTTCACATTGGCGATCTGCTCTATCGAGACTTTGCACGGGAAAATGAGTACAAGTAGATGTGAGTTTATGGTACGCACCACTAAAGCCGCTATGGGGGCCAATCAACAAGAATAAAAAAACGACATCGACTATCACGACTATGGAGTACAGAAAGAACAGGGTGTATTGAATCTTTTGCGGTTGGTTGAACATGACCGAAACACAGAGGATCATGATCGCTATCATCGAATGGTTGAGCGAACAATGCAGAACAGCTAGAAGACGACGGACCGCGCACCGCTATGTTGTAGACAAGTTGTGTCCACTCTTGAGTCTGAAACAGAGCGAAACCTGAAAGAAAACATTTGCTCAGCGTTTCAAACAATGCTGCGCAGGCGTACATCTGTTGTTTTCCAAAACCAGAGTGATGAAAACTGGCGCCAGGGATAGTTTCAAGCAGTGTCACTCACGCCTAGATAGGGTCAGCACTGATAATCAACATGAGACTGAAGGGTTTACCGATTCGGACAAAGTGAAAAGACCTAACCCCGACCCTATCGCAAAAAAATTATAACCGAATTTTGAAAGGGAAGGATCCCTTACCAAGCCCAAAAGTACTGTACCCTCTCACAATCAGTCAAAGAAAACCGAAAAGGCGATCATGACATACGATGTAACAGCAAGTCCAAGATAACGTGACTAGTGGGATGAAGTCAATCTAATACACATTCAACAATTCGTTTACTTTACCACGACGAAGAGCGTAGAGATGATGGACCATGGCCTCATCTAACGGAATTGTAGCAAATCCTTTGAATGAGTGGTGTGCCTTACCCATATAAGTTCGATCTACGTGCAGGTCAGATTGAAAAGAAGAATAAAATCGCGCGATACTTATACCTCGCGTGAAAAGGTAATCACTGACAAAAGAATGAGTATCAACAAGACATAAAATTTGATGGGCATACAGTAATCATAGTATACTGCTGCCGTTGAGGCAACTAACGATTAATAGATTGGTAAGGAAGAGCATACAATGGATACTGTCGTTTAGGCTCACCAAGAATGTAATTCAACGCCTGGAGCTCCTCGAGGAGGGTAATCAACGGTGTAGAAGACATCTTGGCAATCTCAAAGACGTGAGATGAGAGAGTTGTCCCTATCGTTGGGTTATAAGTTTTGATGCAGATGGTCATGACCGGGGTAACTGATGGGCGGAAAAAGTATCCATCCGTTGTTTGCTCTACTTCGTGTGATTCTCCGGGAGCCTCGGTGCACGTTCGATGCGCCCTACGCCACCAGTTGGGAGGCCACTGGTTTCTTACGCCGCGGCGGCCGCATATCTCGTCAACGATGTAGCTCGTTCAAAGCATGATTACGGATAATGAAAACAGAAAAGGATGCGCAAAGAGCGATGTGTGATCCGCTATCGCCGCATCTGAATGAAAAGACACCGCTATGCTAGCCTGGACCTGATGTAATACAAATGCTGTGTAGGCACCAATTTGTTCTCTTCGCCCTTCGCCGCTTGCTGGATTTTACTGACCTTTGGTACTTTCGAGCTTACTGCTTTGTATTACTAGCCCAAGTAAACAAAACCTGGGGTATTGTACTCCGCACGCTGATGAATTTTGCAAATTCATTAGCAGCAAATATAAGCCTGTAATCGACAAAACCAAAAAACCGCAGGTTCTATGGCCTCAACCTCCATTCAATTCAACAAGTGTCAGTGGGCGTCTTGTTCGCTGTCTTGTCTAAAATTATACCTTCCCTCAATCTGGATGTTTCCATGAGTCCTGCGATTATCGATATCCTATCAAAGGCGTCTGCGCTGAGTTTTATCCAAGTAGTTTGATTCGTTGACTATTTTTTTTTCATATCGCCGTGCATAGTGAGATCAAGTCATCGAACTTCCGCCTTCCAGACTCGATTTGATCCAAAAGCAGTCCGGTGGTTCCGTTCGTTGTTTCGTGTTGTGTTTGGAAGTGAGCGATACCTTCTTGAGTGAGATGACGATGACCCGCTCAGAAAATGCCTATTTTTGATACTACCGATGTTATAATCATGTCTAACACAGGTGATATGCCCATGATGATTTCCCAGGATGCGTACCAATGAAGTGAAATCTGCGTCGTGACCGGCGCCATCGGAAAAACGCACCTTTGTACTGGGGGGAAACTCTACTCACACATCCCGGCCCCAGCCGCGGATCTATTGTCCAGGCTTAATGGAGAAACTTGGTGTCATCCAGCGGCACTTGAAGCTTGAGTTTAACCCACTAATTTTTGGCTAGGCTCTCATAACACACCACAAGACTGGAACAAAAGTCAGTGTTTATGCTATGTAGCTATGGAATCCAAGTTCTAGACCAGATCCACCCATTTGTTTCAACACGGTTTATTTATAGTCCAACTTGAGCCACCCGACAAGGGTATACGTATTTTAATTATCTAAGATGCTCCGGTCGAGTCTCATTGCTATCAATATCAAACTCATCGCTCTTCGCATCAGCGACAGCATCACCAGTGTCCATGTCAACGACCATTTGCTTCGGAAGGCGTGACTCAAGCCTTTCTCGTTACAGCTTCTTCCAACGTGATGTGATGCCTGCCCCCCAGCCTTAGCTAAGTTACACTATGAACGGTAGAAAACATAACACACAAGACATTCTCAACAACACAGTAACCATCGACCCCATTGAAATAGGTCATGAAGAATTAATACATTGATCAGAAGTAATTGTGTGGTCCTGACAGGTACTTGACTTGCTTTGGGGGAAGTGGCCCAAGTGCTGGTGGATGACAATACGTACGTATATTGCTCGTTCTCTTTGATCAATCCGCTATCAAACTTACATCTTCGGGCCAATAGACCTTGGGCGACCAACCACATGGATGCAGACTCGATGATGATCAAGTTCCTCCGGTGGACCACAGCTTAATCCCTATCAACGGATACTATATAATCCAGTATGCGCCGTTGTATGACAGTACGCGCACAAGTTAGCATATCACCATGTATTTATTCGACTATTCAGGTACGATTCCGTGTGAACTAGTCATAGAGGGAAGAGCGATGTGATGTTCTAGAGGTCGGCGAGAAGTGTTTCTGTATTACAAACATTGTTGCAGAGAGTTTGCAGGAGGATGCTCGCGTCTGCCGTGTCTTGCTCAGTCGAAGAAATGACCATGCCCGCCAATTATCGCCAGTGTTACCCCTCCTCATTTATAAATAGACCTTTCATGAACGCGGCTTCCGCCAAATGCTCAGCGCTCAAGGCCGAACACGATGCACCATACGGAACTGACGATGGATGTTCGAGACTTGGACCTCGTATGATGAACCGTTCTATCGGTGCAGAGCATCCATTCTTGGAGATGGGTCAACGATAAGGGTGCACGGTTAGAACAAAAGATGATTGTACGAGAATAGACAGAGCGCTAGGGCAGAGTTCGCGAAGACATTCTTCTTCTTCCCAATCCAGCGACCGAGCGAGTGACCCTCGTGTTCAAGGGACAGCGAGTGTAGAATCGGGGCCATCTGTAAGAAGCAGTCAGCAAAGCGACGGACGAGAATGACAGATGATGCAATAGCGGGTAAAACGAATCGGATAGAACCGGTCGGAACCGATTGTGAAAGCCGTCACCTTTCTTACCGAAGGTAAGTATATCGTGGGCGATGGCATGTTGGTGTGACGGAGTACTGTTTGCTGCCGTGCGGTGTCACGAGATTGGCAAGTGGATCATCGCTGGTTCCAAGCAAGAACTGATCGTGTGACAGAGAGTTGCCAAAGTGACCGCACACAAGGATTGGGTCGGAGATGAGTCGATAATCGAGGAGTCTTGGATGCTTAAATCTTGAGCGCTTGAGTCTCAAGCTCAAGCCAGCAAAACTTGTAATTTGCATCCAAAGCTCGTCGGTACAGCTTGGCTTTCATGACGCATGGATTGCCACAACCACGAACCCTGGCCCAAATATCATCACAGAAAATAACATACAATGTGAATAATCGAAGAGAGAGATGCGGATGGTAAGTATTCGCGCCGTTGACACATTCGAATTCCGCTGACTGGATACAGCTTCGGGGCTATTTCGGGACTTTAAATTTATACATTGGCGCGTGACCGATCTGAAATGATATTTACAGGCGACAAAATGCAGCTACTACAACAGTTGTCAAGTGAATCACCCGCAAGCGAGGACGGTAGAATGGCTGCTAAAAATATGCATTTGTCCACACCGTGCCGAATGCACAAAGGGGAGTTGTTGAGGTGTCCATTCGCAACTTAAGGTTCACGCTTATAACCTGGCCTCTTGTTCCCAGCACAGGCAATTTGGGTCACCCTGGATGGTAACTCAAACGAGGCCGTCTGCCACGTCAGGGTTCCGTAATTGGCTCCTGCTCTCAGTGACCACGACAGGCTGCCAAAGAATATCCTTTCTGCGACTCGATCGGCTGTGCAGGCGTATTCTACAATTCCAACTCCTTCCAGGTTGGCACATCCATCGGGACGCACGCCCCGCTCATCTGAATTCACAAGGACATAGGGTCTTCTTCAGGGCCTGGGATCATATTGAATGGAACTGCAGGGTGGGCCATGCGCGTGACCGTATAGAGACAAGCACGATGACGACAGACAGCCATTTGGCATGTTTCTCTCGTGGACTTCCTTTTCGAGTATTGATGCGGGGCACGCTCCCACTATACCATATGCGGACTGCCAGGACGCCTGTCCGTGTGGCAGCCTGAATGGGTTTCTTCCCCGCCTCGTTGCCGAATATACCACGGTTGAAACATGCTATAAAGGCTGCTCCGACTCAGTAGAGTCGCACGTCCAAATTTGCGATCTTGATGTCCTTTGTTCTTGCTCTTATCCTCGGTGTCACAGCCGTGCAAGCGTCATCTGCCCTTTCCTCGAGGCAATCGATCACAGCGTTGACGACAGCGCAGATCGACGCCTTCACTCCGTACACGTATTTTGCGAGTGCTGGGTATTGTACTCCTGCTCAGACCCAAGCATGGGACTGCGGAGGTATGTCCGTTCGAACCCCAGTGCATAAATAGTGCGGAGCGTTGATGTACCCGTCTTCGACAAAGCCAATTGCGAGGCGAATCCTGGATTCGAGCCCGTCGCCTCAGGTGGTAACGGCGACTCTGTTCAATACTGTAAGACGTACACTTGCATGCGCCCAGCTCGACGGAGGCTTAGATACGCCCTTGCATGCAGGGTATGTTGGGTATGACCCCAACCTCGGCACCGTGATCGTCTCCCACCAGGGAACAACGCCTTCGGAAATGTTAGTTCCTATCTCATCCGACACATTTTTTCCTTCTCTCAAGTAGATTGCCACTTTCCCAAGTGAACCCCTCGTTACGGATGCTGATGTTTTCTTGGAGAATTTGGATTCGTCGCTCTTCCCAGGTATCAGCTCCGACATCGAAGTTCACAATGGTTTTGCGAACGATCAGGCAAGGTACGCTCTTACATTCCGAGTCTATTTGCCCGACCTGAATTGCCCCGACAGTACTGCTACGGATGTACTCACCGCTGTGCAGCAAGCCATGTCCATCTATGGCGCGACGTCCGTCACCCTAGTCGGTCACTCTCTGGGTAAGCATTCCGATACATTGCGATTGGAATCGTCATCCGCATATACCCGGTAGGCGCGGCCATTGCGCTTCTCGACTCGGTCTATCTCCCACTTTGGTTGCCATCGGGGACGACCTTCCAAACCGTCTGTTACGGTCTTCCTCGTGTGGGTAACCAAGCGTTTGCTGACTATGTGGACGCGAATTTGTACTTGACACATATTAACAACGAAGAAGACCCGATCCCGATTTGCCCCGGCATGTTCCTGGGCTACGTCCACCCTGCAGGCGAGGTACACATCCAGGACTCTGGGGAGTGGGCTGCATGCCCTGGTATGTCTTTGCTGTTCGTCGATGGTTATGGATATGCTGGACATGCGTTTACAGGGCAAGACAATCCCAGCACGCAGTGCATTGTCGGTGATGTACCTGAAATCTGGGACGGCGACCTTGGCAACCACGATGGTCCTTACAATGGCATTACAATGGGCTGCTAAACGTGGTGTTGAAACTGTCGACTGGACTATGGATGGACGTTCGAACGTTGGTTTTCTGCAAATGTATCTTCTGTCGAATTATGGTTTTCTTTGGAAAGGGATTTGTGAGGGGAGAATGTATTGTTGTTTTTACTAGGAAGCACTTCTCTCATGGTGCATAGCGTTAACTCGGGTGAATAAATGTCTGTTCCGAGTTCCAGCCATGTTTTGACAGACAAGCAAGGAGAAGAAACCGACATCAAGTGTAGATGGGTCATATTTTTCCTAGCCCGTCGACGAGTGAATAGGGTTTAACTTGGATATCTTGGTTGAATGAAACAGAATGAAATAAATCAGAGCCTCCGAGAAGAGTAGTGGCCGCAGGAAAGCCACTAATCTCAGCCCCTGATCGGCACTCAAAATGACCACCGGCTCCCCAGCCAACACAAGTCATGTTGCCCACTGTGTTATTCAACAGTTTGTCCGGCGCCCAATGGCATCAAAAACTATGGAATCGGAATGGTGCCTTGAAGTTTAGTGTAGAGCGATATTCTGTGCTTACGATTTACTGATATTATCATCGACCTTACACGCTTGTTCAATTGCGAGACTCGATCCGTAATGAGTAAAGTGAACAATACTAGTATACTGCATGGCTTGCCATCGTCAAACCCTAGCATTCACTTCTTTTTCCCCAAAGGTTTACCTTTGCGCTTCGAAAACGACTTTCCTTCAAACCCTGGCCGTGACTTTCCACCTTTCCTTTTCTCATTTCGCCGTTCATTCCGCGTGGCGATGTTGTCGGTCCGTTTCTTTTGTTTTGCAGCCATCGATGCAACGACTTGCTCCTTTCGTTCCTCCCTGGGCAACTTGTAAACTTCGAAATAGGGATCAACTGCAGCAAGACTGACCATTTCTTTTTACTGCGTACTTTCTCCTTATCTTTTCGTTTGATCGCTTTCTTGAGTTGGGTTTCGTTATCTCTGACCTTGACACCCTCTACGCGAGCTTCAGCTTTAGTCCAGCGTTCACGGTCTTCCGCTGCCTTGCGTTTCTCTTCTGGAAGTGCGGACAGTTTCTCCATCCGTGCATTGAGCTGGGAGAGAGCCTGTGAAGGGTTTGATGAACTCTTGAGTTGCGCAGCTTTTTTACTTGTCGATCCAACGATGGAAGAGAATGCAACGTTGGTCAGTGGTCTGTCCTGATTGTTGAAAGACTTGGACGTCCCAGGTACATCCGTCACGAGTAGCTGGTTCTGTGAAGGGATGTTAGATGTACATTGCTAGCTGCCAGAAGCAGATCGATGCACCTTGGCAGATACGGGTTTGCCCTTCAAGTCTTCTTCCTTTTCTTTGTCTTTCGCCTTCCCACTCGGTTTTCTGCCGTCTACCTCCGCCTTTCTCCGTTCCCTTGTCTCTTTTCTTCGCTTCTCTCGTAATGCCGCGCGTTGCTTCCTACGTTCCTCAAGTAGCTCGTCCTTATCTCCTGGTTCGTCATTTTGTGCACCGGGACGACGAAGCGCCGCGATGCGCGCCTGTAACTTTTCCTTCAAAACGGATACACTCTCCGGGTGCTTCATCGGGACTATCTCGTCATCGACGTCCATCGCATCGCTCTCATCCACGTCCTGATCCGTGTCTGAGCCGTCGAATTCCGACGACGGACGAATTTTCCGCACTTCTTTGTGATTCCGATGGACGTCATGCGTTTTCAATTCTTGCTCGAGAGTCGCTTCGTGTTGAATTTCTATGATTGACTTGTGATTTGCAGGATCGAGCTGGGAGTGCGAGTCAACTAGGGCGCTCATGAACACATAGGCACAGACGCGCACCTTTTCGCGTCTTGCTTTCTTGGATGCTTCTTTGACCGTTTGCTTGGGCGTCTTTTGATTCTTGACGTGTTTCTGGTATTTGGACGGGACCTGCGATCGAGTTCCGGAATTGTCATCCCGAATATTTAAAAAAAAAAACGCACCGTCGTGTCTGGGTCGTCTTCTTTCACAAAGTAGTATCTTGGTGGTATGAGTCTGAGTAGGGATTCAAAGACATCGTTGTGAGCCTCGATAGATGCACGAAGAACGTCTAGCGGGGTTGTTGGCATATTGTCCAAGGTGACCAAGGATAGTCTTATGTAAGCTTGAAACAGAGCCTTGGGCTTGTCATTGTCATATAAGATGAAGACAAGAAGGACACGATATGTACATACTAGCGGCTGTACGACTCAACGACCGGGCTTGAAGCGACGATGAATCGTCTCACGGAATGAAGAAAGTTCGGTTGCTGTTTGGTGGCAGTGCTCCAAGATTCACATTGAACACGATCCACGTCGTCGTGTGCTGAGAGAAAGAAACTTTCTGGGTTGAAACGAAACACCGTAAGCTGGTTTGTTGTTAATGGAACTGCACTAGGAAACTGATGTATGATATGAGCTGTCAGGTCGGGTCCGCTCTATCGCCTAGCGCCGGTGCCAACGCTGCTGCGTACGCGGAGACCCAAGTACACTTTGGTTTAATGCGGTCAACACAAAATTTCTCATTATAGCATGCAGGTCAACCAGTTTCATTTCTGTCCCTTCTTCAAGCCCGCTCGCATTTTATAACGCTACGTATTCTCATCCAAACTTGATCGAATCCAAGACTCTCCTTCAATTTCCGTAACCAGCTACCAAATTGTCTGCTATGCACGGGCGCAAATCAAGCACAGCTGATGTAAATGACAATCCTCCTCTTGACCAAAACGGTCGTTCCATGCCAGCCGATCCTTCTCTATCTACCCAGACCCTTGTCCCTCCTTCTCCCCCAAGGAGCCGCGTTCACTCAGCCCCGCACTCCCTCCCTCCTTTGGGTTCTAGTCTTCTAGCACCCAGCAAACCTAACATTCCCCCGCCCCTTGGCCCAGGAATACCCTCCCGCCGACCGCCCAGTGTGAGCCTCAACTCGCCCCCAACATCTCCTTTCCGTACTTCATTCGTTCCCCATACCAACGTTGCCTCCCATTCCCGTACACGTTCAATTTCCTCTGGGCCATTCCTTCCATCGGTTCCTTCCCCCCTTGCTTCTTCTTTTCCCAGCCATGTGCCATTGCATCCATTCCCTTCTGGTGGTGGTACTCCAGAGATCCACGTGTTGGATGCTGATGGGCGCGTTCCGCCCGGCCATATCAGGCGGCATTCTCGACTCCATTCTAGGAACTTGTCTATATTCTTTCCCAGACAACATGCCACAATCTCCGAGGATGATCGTCCTGCAGACGAAGAAGCTCCACCCCCTTCCCCAGATCCAATTCTGATTCCAGCTTCTCAATCAGATGGGATTGTCGGCACGGGCGCCCAAACTGGACACGAATTTAATGCAGGATTCACATTCGGCGGCTTACCAAAATCAAACTCTGAGCCGAGTGGCATACGGGTGTCATCTTCAGGTGTCACCGCGAGACGTGGCCATCATCACAAGCATTCGCTCTCACACAATTTCTTTTCGTTCCTCGAGCCCGGACAGCTTCCAGTTCTGGGAATACAGACCGACGGACACGACCTGAAAATGGCGCCTACCCCCACACCCTCTTCTCAGTGGGCTCAGAGCACGCATACGGAAAAAACATTTCCTGCTACCGAACTTCAAATCTCACGTACACTATCCGTGTCACCTGCAGTTTCGGTGTCGAATTCGACCTTGTCTCCTCCACCTAGTACGGTCGCCTTCGAGACCAAGAGCGTATCTTCAACCGGAACAGCTGCCATGGTCATGGCTTCAGTTCAATTTGCTTTGGGCGCACTCTTGTGGACGCGCGGCCAAGGTATTGGATCTCTTGCGTGTACAGGGTTGGGTTATTGGGTCGTCTTTGACGCATTGGGCATCGCTGGCCCTATTATCATTGCGGGACAAATGAAAGGAAAGCCAAATGGAATGTACGGGTCAGTGTGATTTATCCTCACACTCTTGACGCAACTGAGCGTGTCGAATCCAGCCCTGCACGCCGTCGGACGGTGTTGCTCTTTGCTCAATGTGTGTATTTGATGTTCGCCGGCATCTATGTAGCAAAAGAAGCGGTGGAGCACCTACTATTGTCTGCTGGAGGTAATGCACACGGACACGGACACGGACACAGCAATAGCGCTGTGAGAGGAGGAGGAGGAGGAGGCGATGGACACCATCATCACTGGGGTGATGAGAAGCCCGAGACACTCGGGTACGTCATCGATCTATAGTCCTCTCATCAAGTGAACTCACCTCGTTCAGTCTTCGCTTCCCAGTCTTGCTCATCTGTTTAGTCCTTTTGTCGTTGATAGGAACCTCTGCGGTTTTCGGTCAACACGAAGTACTAGTCAACAGTAGGTTCACTTCACTAGTTGTCATGCCGTAGCCCCTAAGTCCTCTATCCCTTGGTAGTCACCAACAAGCGCATCCCTTCTCCCCTTAATTTCCTGCGATCATCGGGATATCAAGCTCCTCCGCCTCCAACGGAGCGTCGGATAGGTGCCCAGCGAGTCTTGTGGAATCCATATGCACTGCCTCCGATTCTATTCTGTCTGGCGATCTTGATTGCCGAGATGGTTCTAGATGTGTGAGTGTGACATGATTATTTTTCTCCAAGGGGCTCCAATTCAATGGGGATTTTAGGGCACACTATGCACCCTTCGATCTTGCGCTTGCTGCGCTGGAAGTGATCGTCACTGGGCATGTGGCGTTTGCAGCTTGTGTTGTGCTTGGCGGGGTTTTGTTGCAAACAGCGCCGCCGATGATATCACACGGACTGAACAAGGGTGGATTGATGGTTTCCGTTGGGGCTAACGGGCCTTCAGGACGAATGGAAGCGTTTTGGAGAGTTGTTAGGGAGGTGAGTAAAGACCAAAGCATACCCCAATATCTCGTCGGGCGGCTGAGGCGTGACGTTGGCAGATCGAACGCCACGAGCATGTCGTCCATTTACCAGCACCACACGTTTGGCAGGTCGTACCTCCTGGGCAGCCACGATCCTTGGATGCGCTGGACGCATCAGACATTCATGCATACTCGAATGGCCATGCACATCATATCCATCAGCATGAATCGCAACACGTCCACTTGAATGAGTCGTCAAAACATATCGGGGGCGGTCTGCAAACAACATCGCCTGCGCTCGTCATCACACTTTCACCGCAGGTGCAGCCGAACCTGCCAGACGCCGAGATTCTAGCGCTGACGAAATGGGCGAGTTCACGTGTGCTCGATGCGTTTGCAAAGAATAGTTTTGGTAAGGACAAGGAATACGGCGAGGTGGAGGTTACGGTAGGCGTTGTGAGAGCATAGGCATTATTATAACGATTGATACGGTATACTGTGAGTGGCCCCTGTCGGTATTATGCATGCTGCAGTGTCTGATCGGGGGGGAAACTTTAGTATGTTTTTTTTTTTTTTTTTCGGATCATACTGGGGCCCAGGTACGGTCTGGGGTTAACACGCACGGACTTAATGATTTTGTTTCCTCCTATGGGTGTCTTTTCGTTCCGGGGCACCAACTTTTTTTTTGTTCAATCAATTCAAGCAATTTTCGATTAGCAGCACCAGTGTCTGAACGCGCAATTGAGGGTCAAATCACTCGATCAGGGGCAATTCAAACACGGTCACTCAAGCTTGATTGGGCAAGTGAATGTACGCTGATCGAACCCCACTGAGCTCAGGAGAGGGGCTTTCGAGGATAAACATAAAAATCCGTTTCCGTTGACCAAGTCATCAGACCCGGATCTTCCTCCCACTGACCACCAGATTACCAACCCTTCTTCGTTTGTTCACTTGAGACATGTCTAACTACAAGCCCGATGTATCCTTGAGGGTCGAGGGTTTGTCCGCCGATAAATCCGGGAGGGGTATCATACTCACCTGCTCGTTCTTGTTCACTTTCTTAGGCACCGTCGTCGTCACGGGCGGTAACCGCGGAATCGGGAAGGCGTTCAGCTTCGGCCTCGCACAGGCCGGTTCCAACGTCGCCATAATCTACAGGTCCCGTTTTCCCTGTCCTCACCCTCCTTCATCTGTTTGACTCATTTTTGTTCGTGTTGAAGGGCGTCCAAGGACGCGCCCGAAGTAGCCCATAAAATTCAAAAGGATTTCCCGAATGTGAAAGTCCGCGTACGTCGTTTCCGACATTTGTCCTCGGAACAAGTCATCTCACCCGTCGTCCAACAACAGGCTTACCAATGCGATGTGTGTGACTTTGACAAGTTGCTCGAGACGTTCAAGCGCATCAAGGGCGAATTGGGAATCATCACTGGTGTCATCGCTGTCCGTGTTTTTTTCATTCATGTTGCATTCCGACCAGTTAACATGTTCTTTTTGTGGAATCAGAACGCTGGTGTTTCGGTCGTCAAACCGGCTTTGGAGTTGTCGCATGACGAATTCCAGAAGGTGTTTGGCGTCAACGTGTTTGGCGTGTTCAACACTTGTCGCGCAGCAGCCAGGTAACGTATCCTACCCCGCACTCTCATGCTTTCTTTCCTGTTCGACGCGCGATGGCTGACTTTTTTTTGCAAGACTTTGGATCGACGAGAACAAGCCAGGCTCGATCGTCATCACTGCATCGATGAGCGCTCAGATCGTCAACCAAGCCGCGCGTAACCAAGCGTTGACCCAGGTCCGCGTTTCTTCGTTCGATATTTTTCGGGGGTATTGAGCCGTTGACGGTTTTTTTCTTTTCTTCCCCCCCCCTTCCCCGATGTTGGATACAGGCGTTTTACAATTCGTCCAAGGCTGCCGTGCGCACCCTTGCTAGGGCGCTTGCTGCGGAGTGGGCACAGAACCACATCCGCGTCAACACGATCTCGCCTGGATACGGTCGGTCGGCCCTTGGGGACAACCTCCTTCTCATTTTTTCTCTGACCCTTTTTTTTCTTTTCGTTGTTGTTGGCAGTGGAAACCGACCAGACGTCCCATATGGACAAGAAGATTTTGCAGCATCAGCAGGATAATGTGCCTCTTCGCCGTTTCGCCCAGGTTCGTCCAAGTGGTGGCTGGTTTTTTTTTTCTTTTTCTTCTTTCTTTGTTCCCTTTTGTTCCCTTTTTTTTTGGTTATTCGGTCATGTTGACGGGCGCTGATGCGTGTGTTTTCTTTTTAGCCCGCAGAGATTGCAGGTCAGGCATTGTTACTTCTCTCCAAGCATGCGAGTTATATGACGGGGGGAGATTACCTCGTGGACGGGTGCGTTCTGTTTCTGTTTCTTTTTTCGGGTTTCCTCTCTTGGGATGGGGACTCCATGTCAACCGTGATGACTGATCGGGATACGCGTATAGCGGCCAGTTGGTGTGGTAAATTAAATCTAGGGGTTCGATGGGTGCCGCGACTGGAGAAGAAGAAAGAAGTCGGTGTTTTTTCTAGCCATGTATACATAGTCATCATGTGTATTTTTATCTCCCCCAAAATCAAAATATGAACGAGAGAGGCGAGTGTAAGATGATGTGCAACATCGTTTTTTTTTGGAATAAATCAGGATAAAGGATCGACGACGTGATGCACCCGTAAACAAGGGAACGTTTCAATTTGGTCCATCGGATCCCGGTGTCAAGTACTTGACCGATTTGCAAGCATATCAATTCAGCGATCAAGCTAAGCCCAATTAAAACGTGGACCGCTCGAGCAGCTTCAACGGGATCGTTGCTCAGCGCTCAAATGCCCTTCGCGAACTCGACCCTGAATCGCCCTTTTTTCTGAAATGGGATTTAGACGTGAGTCGGGTCGTGGCAGACGCTCGGAAAACGGTCGACAACGTGTCCGAACTTCTCTACTACCTAAGGTGTAGTCGAGTTCTTAGGACGCACCCACTCGCAAACAAGGGAATGCTTCGATTTGGCCCATCTCGGATCGCGGTTGTCAAGTGCTAAGTCGATTCATATCGGTCCACTGCGAGGATCCACCAGACGTAACAGGCGTTCGGAAAACAGCGAAGAATAACTTATCAGAAAAAATACACACAAACAAACAACGCGTCCGTCCGAGCTTCTTCTACTCTACTACTATTGTGGTCCAGTTCTTAGATCCACACTGAGAGAAATCATACGAGATCCTTTTTTTTCGCTGGGTATCATTGCACATAGTACTCCACTGGCAGAGGCATCGTACCCACGATGACGACGCCATCGCTCTATACTTCGTCAGAGCCATCGATCCTGTCCTTGGAGTGTTTCCCGACAGAGCTGACGTCCTCCGTGGTATACAGTCCATCGACGCGGGTGTGTACCATGTGCGACAATGTGACCTGGGCGCCGCCCCGGGGGAAATAGCGCATAGAGTGGCGGGCCACTTTTGGGGTGACCTGTGTTCCGTAGTCTCTGTTTGCGGAACCCATCGTGGTCTCCCCCCAGGGGGACGGCATATGTTCACATTGTGTATGATCGTGCGAAACGCCAAGGCCAACACGGACGATGACCGAAGTGAACTGGTTATTTGGGGTGAGCCATCTGTCGCACAAAAGGGAACCCGAATGGCATCACATACCACGATACCCTAACATAAAGTGCATTCCTTAATTCAGCGTTTTCTCGATACTGAAACTTTGGTGATTGCGCTTACGATGATTGTGGGCATCTATGATGAGAAACAGTTAAGATCACCACGAGCAGAACACCAATTAGCTCACGGCGTTGAGGAAGATGAGCGTAACCGATGATTTTCGTGCATAAGCGACCAACATTGCAAGGAGGGATAGCGTGTAAACGGCACCTTTCCAGTGGTGACACGGTTGGTTTCGAAAAACAGCGACGTGGTATCGATTATATTCCGACTTACCAGATTCAACAATGATCGCTACTAAACTGGGCACCCGACCTGGACTCGATTTTACAAATGGCTCGACCTTTCTCTGAATTTTGTAAATCTTAGTTGCGATGAGGCCTGCTCTTTTTTAAGACAGTACTTGGATCAGGACAAACAACGGCAAAACGCACATGTACACAGGACATTGATGCATAGAGTGATCGAGGCAAAGAGCTTGGTGCATATTGAAAGAGCGTTGTCATACACATTGTCCCCCGGGGAGATAGAAGTCAGTGTGTACACAGAGAGAATACCGGTCACTGTGTTCGCTCTAGAATTAGGATTGCCTTATAAAGGGGATACTTGCCAATGGCAGCTAAGAGCAACAACAAGGGGATGACGTTGACGGAGTACTTTCGACCCCACAAAATAAAGGAGCGGTATATCTAAAAAGATGCAGCGAGCGGTTATATGTGAGTTGCGAGACTTACGATAAGTGCATCAGATATAATCGTTACCGCGACATACAATGTATCCTTGACAATATTTTTCCAGTTGTCAAAGGCAGTGTAATATGCCTCGGGGTAATTTGGAGCACCCATATTTCCTGTGAATGCATCCATGCTACGAATCATATCGACCAGCACGTGCTTCCAGCACACCCGTGAGCTATGATAACAAGACGGATTATGTGTAATCTACTCACTGCAGTGACAAGGACAAATAACACGATGGCCGTGCAAAAGAGATAATCGACAGGTGGACGTTGTCGTTGTCGCAATATTTGCATGCATCGTATGAAGCTGGAAAGATAGACACCTGACCCTTGCTGAGCGATAAAGGCGATGTCAGCATCGTCGGAGCATACCATATAACAGTGACCCTAGGAAGGCACCAATAAGCTCGGCCTTTGACGTCGAGAGCGACATGGTGTGTGGAGGTGCTTAGGGACCTGAGTGAAGAAAGAGCAACCAGGGTACACATGCTCAGTCTCGACAGGGCCCGACTTAATACCACAGTTTCATCTCATCGTTGTTTTTCGGAGAAAATCGCGTGTCCTTTGGTTGGTTGCTAGTACCATCTGTCGGATCTAGAGTTCTACACAGGTGCGATGTTGGGAGACTCTGCCTGTTGTGGGTAAGTTGCGGTGTTTGGTGGCAGAGCCATGCGATAACTCAGTCGTAGTAAGGCACCTTGACAGTATGATGTGCGATCCTTCAATAATGACAGCCTTCGGCCAAGCTGTTTCATCTAGGCCAGCCCCAGAAGGCTCAAGTGCTCGCTGATAGTATCAAGGTGGCGCTAGAAAGCCACCACAAAAAGCTCGGGACTGGCAATGTACACCATCGAACCCCGAATCTCTGCCGCCGTGCCCACAAGTGTCACTTCGCCCGTTGATAGCTTGTCAAACAAATGTGACCGGTATGCTCCAATCCTACCCTTAGTGGCAACCATCAGGTACCTGTGAATCTACCATATGATTCCGCAAGCACTGAATGAAGTGCAAAGAAGCATGGGGAAGTAGGTTATTAATGGGCTAGCATAGATGTTGACCTGGTGTGTAGTAGGGCTGTCAATAATGAGACTGTCAAATGTTGGTATTGTTAAAAAAATAATGACTTCAGCAACTATGCACTTTGGGCCTTATCAAAGTCAACAATCTCGGAGCTAGAAGAGTAAACTTTGTCTTCAGGTAGTCAACGCAGATGATACTCCCACATGGTGGCACAACAACTGACTTATACACGCAATACTTCATCGCATGGCCTTGGATTTCCTTTCCATGCCAGGTTTGTGCCCCTGCTTGTATTACTGGAAAGTCCATTCACCTAGTGTAGCCTGGTATAGTGATGTCAACAGCTGTTGAGCATGACTTCTTGCAGGGGAGACGGCTCCTTCGTTTCACCCACCATTGACTTGTCCCCAACAGCAATCCATCCATTCCTATATCTCAGTACCTAGAAGAGAAGCGGATTGTTGTTTATGGAAAGACATTCTTGATGCTGTCAATAGCCAGAAACGCACACGAGAAGAAGGAGACGGGGACGACATACCATTAGCGTAATGTCTGTGTTGTCATTGGGTTGTGATAGCAGTTCAAATCAAAAGTATCTCCTCTGGTGCGACACTGTTGGAACGCCGTGGGGTTGACGGGTCGGTACGGTGTCGCAGCTTTTACTCGCGGTGTTACCCGTGGAGAAACCCTAGCCAGATCTATAAAAAGTACCAGATTTGGGGAGAGCGTGCCTCTAGTAGCATCCGAATAAAGATATACACCTCGCAAACGGTGCGTTTGGTAACCTCGTTCACTGGTTCAAAGTGAGATGTGGCAAACATCGCCATTGGCGATGCAATCGCATCACGTATCTGTGTTCTGATGAAGTGCTTTTCAGATCCTATCACCCCGCACGCCAGCACCTTTGGTAGGTTCAAACTGTCTCCAAACGCCCAACTTTCACACTAATTTTCGTGAGACAATGACGATACACATCACACCAGGGGGTAGCGTACCAAAGGTGTTTGTTTCTCTTGGATTTGAAAATCTAATACATTATTATTGCAGTCGACTTCGTGATTGTGCGTTACGTCACTTATACCCAGACGTTGAAAATTTGTCGAATAGGCATCCAACGAGTATACAAACCACTCCGGAACGAGTATGTGCTTTCCTTGTCTGACTATCACCTTTTCACCTTTCCATTTCCGTTCCCCTCGAAACAGCCGACCCACGGTGGTCGATCTCAAACAGACTCGACTCAGATCGGTTCAAACGCTCACCGGCGCCGTTCTCAGACTTGTTTTGGCGAGCTTCTACGCGCGCACGTTTCATGTGACAGAATATGACTTTTGCTTTGGATTGACGTTGCGCTTGCGTTTTTCTTTTGGGTTTACGAGCTCAAAGGATGCGCCACTCCGTCACGTCACGTTCTCTTGTCTGTTTGTTTATGATATCGTCAACTGAGGTATATTCGGAGCCCGCCCGCTTATCTCCACCAGACAAGAGGCACGCCACGCAACAAGTGCATCTATAACCCCAATTTTCTAAATCGATTAAGTGGAATCAAGATCGCGAGGGGCAACCAAGCCTTCCCGACAGGAAGACGCAAGGTACAAACAAGCGTCGAATGATATACACAGTGTATGTGTCAATGCGGTGTGTCTATTTCCAAGGATGTCATGAGCGGTGAGGACCACCGAAATTATTCCCTATGAAGAATCCGTCACTAGAAGGAATGTGTACGAAAAGATCCGACAAGCATCCAAATCATCATAACGGAGCACACGTTATGTTGCGTACTGCGAGCCACGGACCAGGCAAATTTCACTCGACCACGTCGAGGCCTCGAGACTTTTCGTAGGTGCGATTGTCGTCCGAGACCGCATCCTCCATGGGATATATTTCATCGACCCGTGTGTGCACCGATTGTGACAGGGCGACTTGGACCTGAGGGAAATACTGCGCTGACCGGGCACCAGATGTGATCTGTGTCCCCCGCAGGTGGATGTCTTTCGAGCGAGGCTGCGTGGAGCAACTGTGTGTGTCGCCGTGCGAAAGGCCCAAGCCAACTCGGACAATAACGGAAGAAAACTGGCAGGTCAGAGAAAGGTGGGTGAGACGAATGGTGTACAGGACCGCTGGTCATCAATAACCTACCACAATACCCTACATAGCGAAGAAAGAAGGGGAAGATTAGATTTTCATTCCAGTTTGCCAGCGTGCTAATCAAACATGCTTACAATTACGGCGGGCAGCTAGAATAAGCGGCAGTTCAGAATTGCTACTTTCAAAACGTTGATTGGCTTACGCAGTTAAGGAAAATAAACATGACCGGGGATCCCGAAGCAAATGAGATTAAAAATCCGAGGAGCACCCCCGAATAGGCGGCCCCTATTTAGTCGTGTCGTGTCATTATTTTTATGAAAGCAACAGCAATTGTGCGGCTCACCAGATTCGATAACGATGGCCAGCATGTGAGACACTCGATTTTTGCTCCCTACCGCAAAAGTGGAGATAGCTCTCTGCATTCGCCAGATTTTAAGAGCAATGAGACCTATCAACTATAAGGATGATGGAGATCATCAAGTGGCAGAAAGACGCACATGTGCATAGAGCGTTCATGCTGATGGTGATTACACTGAAGACCTTGGCGCACACTTCAAGCGTGTTAGCGTATGTGTTGTTCCCCCTACCTGTAAGAGTAAGTGTGTAGACCCAAAGGATACCAGTCGCTGCATTCGTCCTCAAATAAAATTGTGTCTCTGCAAACTTGGAAGAGGATTCTTACCAGCGTCAGCTAATAATAGAAACGAAGGAATGATGTTGACAAAGTAGTTTCGACCCCAGACAATGAAGGAACGATACAGCTAGACCCGCATGATGACTGCAGTGAAAAAGCTGTGAAGGAAACGCTAAACTTACGATGAACGCGTCAGATACGAGTGTCACTGCTACGTACAACACATTTTGTGTGATAGTCTGCCATGAGTTGAGGGCAAGGAAATATATATCAGGGTAGTATGGGGTGCCCATGTTCTCTGCGAAAGCACCGATAGTACGGATGATGTCGACAATCATGTGCTTCAAGCGCAAATGTGGGTTGTTACGAGAACAGTGGGTATGCAAATTACTCACTGCGGTAACAAGGACGAATAATGCGATGGCCGTGCCAATGAGGTAAGCCTGCCGACGCTCCCTTCCTTGCAGGACCTGCATACATCGGATAAAAATCGGAAGATATGCACCTGACTTTTGCTTAGGGATGGCAATGACAACGAATTCGCCGTGCTATACCATATAGAAGGGATTCTATAAATGCACTAACGAGTTGCACTTGCGAAGGTGAGAGGGACATCTTGAATTATCGATAGAAAGGACCGTGGGGCAGTGGGCTGGTGCAATCCGTATAAATATAGAGCTAACTCACCTGGGGCAGCTGAGACTTTATACCGATTACTCCATCCCATTTGACTCGGAACAAGACGCGAATCCCCTGGTTGACTGGTTGACAGTGTGGTGTAGGTGACATCTGTCATAGATTCAGCGAGTTGACACATGCGGAACTCTTTTCGAGAGTGGAGGTTACCCGTGATCAATTGATCATCGCTCAATCACGGCAGTACTTGGATTTGCTCGTGGACACATTTGCGCAAGCAGATTCAGCAGCCTAGACACTAAGGCGTGCACAATTCCACTCTTCGACAATCCAATGTCTAGGTGACATACTAAGCTCGCTTCTTGGCTGTCAATCAATTGCTCGCTAATATTGTTTTGTTTTGCGATGCCGACTCATCTCGTCTCGACAACAACACAAACGCCTTATGAGCCAACATGGCAACCACAAAATATATAACACGCCCCTTCGGACCCGGGAAGCGGATCTGCTTACCCCCCGATGCTGCTAGCTTTCTGCTCGACACACTTGCCCTCTTTAGCCTGCCATTGAATAATCCATTTCACTATCCAGCCATGACTGGATGGTTGCGAATAATATGCATTCACATACGGCCTGATATGGCGTCTGTGTTGGTCGCTCACGATCGAACATATTCAGAGGTCATACACGTAGTAGAGGGTCCCGAATAGTCCTGTGGTTGTGTGGACAAGATAGGAAGGTACAGTTGGTTAAGCGCAAAGGACTGGGACAGCGTAGGGAAAGACAAGAACGAGCACAAGAGCATCCTGCAGTGTGAAGGGAAGCACGTGACAAACGGAGAGAGAGGCCATAATTAGGGTCTTAGCGGAGTTCGAAACCTAACCTAGCGGTCCGACCAGGCCGGAGTTAACTTTTGTTTTGGAACCGTCTCTTAGTGTCCGTCCACCAGCTGATTGTTGTCGTCGTTGTACACAAGACGTCTGGACCTATCAAATGTGGCCGAGTGCGTCCGAGGGTAACGAAGAATAAGCCGGGAACGAAGAATGTCGGTCGTCCGCGCAGGAATGGCCAACCACCCGTTTTCCTGCAGCATTAGCACTGCTACACACAGCTCCAGAGGTATGTTCGGATCTTTTGCTGTCCGCTTGTACCACATCGCAGGTACTCTCACAGACCGACTCGACATGGCAGCTAAACAGAATGCTCGCCCACCGTCATCTTGCTCGTTCAGCACTACACAGCAACTATCAAGCTAGGCTCCCGAGCCCCAGCATAAACCCTCGTCATCATCCACAACACACTAGGCCGGACTGAAATGCGCCACTGCCATCAAGTGATGCCACCAGTGCACCATCGGACCTCGAGAAGACAGGTCGTGCACATACTGTCCGAGTACTAAATGTGAGGGCTTCTAGGGTGTGTCAAGATGCATAGTGAAGACGGTGGGCCTCGTTTTGTCGCTTCATTCTTGTCGTCAGACTCAGTCTTCATCGGATCCGCCACACAGCTACTGCCAGGGCCGGAGTTGTGAGTTCAAGCAGGCCTCCTCGAGCAGAAGACTAGTTAGGCTCTTGCATGCAGGGCTAACCACATTTAATGCAACCAATTATGTTTTGTGACTGAGCAAATGTGTGATCATCAGTCGCGGAGCGAAGCGCACGAATTAATTTTATTTAATTTCTTCTTCCCCGTACGTACACCTATAGGTACAGAACCAGAATCTCTAACATATCTGTATCTGCCTTCACTCACCGTCCGTTCGCCTTGTTCCCACCCCCTGTAAACAGTAATTTTCGAATCTTGCCCTTGCATTCAAGTATGGCTTACTCAATCCATGACATATGTGTAAGTTGGTATTGGAATTATGAGAGTGATGGTACCAATGTTAAACATTCGAACCTCGCACGCAAATGTAAGAAAGCAATTCGTGGTATGTACTACGTAACATGCATCATATACCATACACGTCTATCATGCGATCAATCTAGTAGATGCTTCAAGTACAGGAGATGGTAACAGCGATTTTCTTCTGATGTGTCAGGGTTACCATCAACGTGGCAGTCCTTGTATGTGCACGAGCATCAAGGGTACATAATATTTCTCCGAAGTCTGATGTCCGAGACTTGCTGATCCCATGGATGCCGCTTTATCGGGTAGCCAACCAAAGCCTCCGCGTGTGTCCCCGCATCAAACTGCCCTATAAGTTTCAGCAGTGGGCCCTCTTTTTGGTTAATTTCTGCTCACTTGGATTGCACGAGCCCTACGATACCTTGCACCTGCTATGTCTCTCTCACCGCCTCAGGCGGAGCTCATTGGCGTAATCTTGGGATCGCTCCTCTACGGTGTGTCACGGCGAGGTTGATGACCATCTCCAATAACAATGGTTCAGGCATATACACTTCAGTCTTCGTACAATGCGTACAAACTCTGCGACGAAGAGAAAACAGACCAAGTGACTACCTCCTTGGCACAGCTGCCATATTGTTCGTGCTTGTTACCACGGTGAGGAGTTTGCATGACTTCCGTTCTACTACACCATGGCTTATACGTTGAAGCACTTGGTTATCGACATCATGCGTAGTGTTGCCGCCTTCACAGGAAACATGGGCACCCCAAACTACCCCAAAACATATTACAGTACTTGTGACACATGGCAAAATATCGTGAAGAATATGCTATACGTAGTAGTAACACTGGTTACAGACGCGTTCATCGTAAGTCTGCACCCTGTCCTACGGCCGTCCGCTGTAATTGTTAACCATCCATAGCTATACCGCTCATTTATTGTATGGGGCCGAAACTACATTGTCAATATCATCCCTTCGTTGATACTCTTAGCCAATGTCGGTCTGTCATTTTTTGTCATTTTTAGCGATTACCTCAATTTATAACGAAATACAGCGATGGGTATCCTCTGGGTGTACACACTTACTCTTTTAAGCCAGGGGGAAGATTTATATATTGAACTCCTCGCTGTGCGCATCAAGGTCTTTTGCTCACTTACCCTCAGCATGAACGTTATGTGCACATGTGTGTTTCGCTGTTGTCGTTAATGATTCCTATTGACATAAGTAGGTCTCATTGCTCTCAAGATTTGGAGAATTCAAAAGGCCGTTGCCCCTTTTATTAAACGGGGTAAAGACCAATTGCCCCGTCTAATCGCTATCATCGTTGAATCCGGTGCGTCGAAAGTTATATCCGTTGTCGGATCTGAACAATCCATGTACTATTAAATAGGTTTCGCCTACTCTGTGACTCTTCTCGTATTATTGGTCACCTACGCTGAAGAGTCCCCAATCATGTGGGCTCTCCTGAATGCCGTGAGCTATTTTCCTGTTGACGAGTCCGCCTTTTCTTATCTGTTCGAATTCTAGCTCCCCACAATAATTGTAAGCATTGTCATTTTTAAACCCATGGGTCAAAAGTACTGAATAAGAAAATGAACTTTGTCACCTGTCGTTAATCCTTTGCCGTCTAGGGCATCGTGGTAGGTCACTCCCTTCCCGATCTCTTCAATGTCCGGCACTTACGCTTCTATACGTTGTTCTCCCTTTGCCCGATATATCAGTTCTCTTCCGTGATCGTCCGGGTTGGCCTAGGCCTCTCGCATGGTGATACAAACAGTCGCCTCTCGCAACCTCGTCCAAATGACGACCCAATGCAACTGGCAGATCATGAACGTGGGATGCTGAACATCTACAACGCGGCCCGCACTTCGCGCTATGTATCGCAAGGTGGTATTCATATCACCTTATCGCGCACAGTCCACACGCATGTCGATGATATGCCCCAAGAGGAGGACGCGGACATTGGCACGACTGAATGCAAATCCGATGACGATACTTTTTCTGTCCTTGATATTGGTCCGCATTAGTTTTTGACGCGGGTCCACTTTCTCGTCGTAGATGCGTGTGCACATTCAATTCATTGTCTCTTCAATAATTACATTTATTTCCCTATGACTGTCTGGCACAAGGCCACTCTCGTTCTAAACATTGTTTTATTTGTATCAATTATCTTTTCGGAGCTGGCAGACAGCTTGCGAGAGATCTGCCCCTTCGACGCATGCTGTGTACATGTTATAATAATTTGTGATCATCAGTCATCCCCTGTTCAAGGATGCATATATATAAACAGAACCAAACCTATCGCTTATCGAGATGTTGCAGCGGCAAAGGCCATTCGCCCCTGCCTGCAAACAGCTCTTTGCGGAGCACAGTATCGCTCACACCACGAGAAAGGAAAAAAAAAAAAGAGGCCTATCAGATTCCGATAGTACGTATACTTTCTACCTTTACAACGGTGGTCTCTACTTCTGTAGTGTTTAGTGCCCCGGGTGCGTACATTCTTTTCGACTGTCTACCGTTGCGAGAGAACAGTTGTCGTCGTAGTACCGAAGGGTTACATGGACGAGCACGAGCATGGAAAGTGATATGATAATTACTCGCTCATTAAAAGGGAAGCGTGGGAATCCATCCAACAGCCTCTCTTTGCCATTCCTCCTGAAGAACATGCTCACAACGCATCCACGCTGTGACTCCGCTCTTGTGTATGTCTAGCTCGCCAAGGTACGCGGGATCACTCCAGAACGTGAGTGTAAAAAGTTTTACTCATCACATTGCCTGAACTCCTAATGTGGGTAGATTGCACTTTAATACCCTGGAAGATTCGGGCCTGGAATTGCTTGCCTGCGTCATACTCGTGGTTGGCGAATGTTTCGGTAATCGACATACGACCCTCGGGGTATCAGGGGCTGACCATGTGAACGGAATAAACAGGTGCGCTGACGGCATATACCCATCACAGTAGCTGAATGGGTTCGCTGCAGGTCGAGGGTCATGACGATTTATTGGCAGAAATTCAACTGTTTGAATAGGATTGTTTCATGTGATCTTGGATCGTCTGCTCGAGAAGTCGGCGGACTGCAAAAAAGGGAGATTCAATATGTTGTGGTCCGGACACCATATCGATCAGTGACATGATCGAAAATTTGAACGTGAGTGGCTGAACTGGTTTTTTTTTTTTCGATTATAATAGAGTGCGGATTATATTGACAAATGCAGGAGGGTATGGTCACTCGATCAATATCAGGGGCAATGATTTCGTCAGGTCACCAGAGGGGCTTCGACTCCCAGGGCATAAAGGGATCCAGTGTCGCGTTTCCCAATGTCCCCAGGAGTTCTGCTCTCCACGTTTTCCAACCACGCAGTCCCTTTTTAGACTTTTTACTACCTCCAACATGCTGCCTACTTCTTGCATTACTGAGGAGTCCTTGGACCACCAAGGTTCGTTTGATTCCATCGACGTAGCGCCATGCTGACCCTGCTCCGTTTTTGCGCTTCAGGGACTACGGTCATCACGTTTGGTTATCGCGGGATTGGTTTAGCGCTTACTTATGCGCTTACTCATGCTCTTGCTCAAGCAGGCTCTAATGTCGCCCTTCTCTACAAGTTCGTTTTTGCAGTTTTCCTGTGAATGATCTTGTTCATTCATCGCTTTTTCTTCCAAGGGCATCCCAGAAGGCGCCCGAGGTAGCTGATGAAATTCAAAAGAAGTTCCCAAAAGTTACCGTTCGCGTACGAAATTTCTTCCTTTGCCCATACAATTTTTGTGTTTCATTCTGACTTGCCCCTCGCTAGGCCTTTGAATGCGATGAGTGTAACATTGACAATTTGGGTGAAATACTCAGGAAAATCCGTGAGCAGCTGGGACCGATCAGTGGTTTCATCGCTGTTTGTGTCACATTTTTTATGTGTATCGTCCTCATCTGATCGCATTTCAGAATACGGACACTTCGGTCGTGAAACCTGCCTTGGAACTGTCCTATGATGAGTTCCAGAAAGTGTTCGACGTCAACGTCTTCGCGACATTCAATTCCAGCCGTGCCGTTGCCCAGTACTAGTTCCCTCTTGCTCCGCTCGTACGACTCATCCACATGTTTCCAGACACTGGATCAATAACAATGAAGGCGGCTCGATTGTGATCATCTCATCGATGAGTGCCCAGATCATCAATCAAGCTGGTCGCAATAAGGCTCTGACTCAGGTCAGATCATCCCCCCTCTTTATGATCTTCGATGGTCTCAACACTACTTTGATCACCCAAGGCTTTCTACAATTCGTCCAAGGCCGCGACCCGCCACCTCTCGAGGGCCCTAGCCGCCGAGTGGGCCGAGAAACGCATCCGCGTCAACAGCGTTTCCCCCGGTTACGGTACGTCCCTCTTCCCCTTTTCTCCCTTGGGATCACTCGAGTTTAACGTGCCTTCCAGTGGTGACGGAGGAGACCGAGGGCATCGACAAGAAGATTCTGGAACACCAGCAAGAGAATGTGCCTCTCCGCCGGTTCGCACAGGTCAGCCATTCCCTGTCGTCCTCGAAGAGATGAGGTCATGGCTGGACAAATCACCTTTTTGTTGTTGTTAGCCCAAAGAAATTTCCGGCCAGGTTCTGCTTCTGCTTTCAAAGCATGCGAGCTACATGACGGGTGGTGATTACCCCGTGGAAGGGTGCGTGTCCTCGAGTCGTTTTCTGGCAACGCTTACCTGTCTCACAGTGGCCAGCTCGTCTGGTAAATTTATCCGCCCCAGAAAGGCGGTTCGTGCGCAAGCTGTTCGATGACGTCGGTTGTGGGCACCCGAAAGTAAATGTAGCACTTAGCAAATAGCAATTGTATTTTTAGCGAGTTGAATGATAAGTCTGGCGTCAAAAAATACTTTGCGTGGTTGTGTTTTTTAGAACTAGTTTCGGTTTGTGCACACCCGAATTTGATTCTAATACAGCCTCTCGTAAGATCTGGGCGGACGTCAATCAAGAGTACTGACTGAGAGAGAGTTAGACTGAGCTGCAGGGGGGCTCACCAAAGAAAAGTTCGGATGTCAAGCGAGAATATAAATCCGCTACGGCACCACACCATCTACTACTAACCCCACATGTGATTTTTCCCCGCCTCAGCAACCCCAAGAACGAACATCGTGCACCATGTCCGATTTGATGAAACCAAGGCCAAACCGAGTCCCGCCACGAGTAGTCTGATCCTCACTGTTCCCTCCAGCAACGTTTCGATGCATTCTTCTCTATATGCAGTAGTACCCTTGCATTTCGGTTCAGCATCACTTTTGACGGGGACAACGAAAACGAGGGAACGAGACGGAAAACAGCGCTTAAAGATGACATACTACGATTCGAAAGTGCATCCTCGAACGCGTCGCGTCCGTACTGTTGGAAATCCAAGCGCGCGCGCAGTCACGACGGCACCGGAACGGAGCAATTACCGGAGAGTGCATGCACGAAAGCGCCACCATTGCGTGCCGATGTCATATCGTATGGACTAGGTTTGTAGCATTCTCGCGTATGTACATTTCATTCGTATTCCAGTGCGATTCCGGGTATTCAGATACCCATAACTTTTGCACATGATACATCAGGAATTTTACAAGAATCTATTTTGGCTAATTTCAACTAATTTCAGCTACTTTTGACTAATTTTGACTAATTTCACTCAAAATTAGCTACAATTAGCCAACATTAGCCAAAAATAGCCAAAAATAGTTGAAATTAGATTTTTGTAAAATTCCTGATGCTATAGTTAGTACAGCTTTTGTACACTATATAAGACTTCTTGTTCGTACTCGAACACCTCACGCGCACGACTGAGGTGAGTTGTCTACTCTTCACTCTATCTAGCTTATGCTTACTCGTATGTAGTTAATCTCTTTAGGTGAATATAATAGTCCGTTGCATCACGCGCACGACTGAGTTAATCTCTTTAGTCGCGCGCCTTCCCGATCGGTACCTGTATTCCCACACGGACATGTATTGTCTTAAAAAAGGAAGCGAGTGCAGAACACATCAAAAAAAAGGGGGGGAGGTGACGGAAATGCACTGACACGCGTGAAATTTCTGAGTTGATCTCCGATGCTAAATATGCCCGACGGTTGAGCACCCCCTTGCTGTATTTGAAGCCTCGTTTTCGATGACGCCCAAGTTAGCGAACGCGCACTCATTTCCAGTCCTGGGACCGCTTTTGGCGTGCTGCTCTGTGGCAGGCGGTGTCATGTTTGCGATCACGACCATCAACTGGGGTAAATATGGGTCTACTAGGTAGGCGTTGAATCGCTCCTGAACTATCCTCGCGGCCGCAATGAGCATTCTTTTCTTGCTGTCTTCTATGGATGGTCTATGGGAATGAGCAACCTAAAAAGGAAAGAGCGCGGCTAGAGTAGAAGTTACTCAGTCGCGCGCAAGGCAAACCGACTGAGGTGTTACTGTACGATATGAGCACTTAAATATGAAAGAATCTAACTACCAGGCACTGATGTGCACTCAGTAACAAAGATATGAAACTATGTATCAATCAAAAAGGTCAGTCACAAGGTGTATGGAGCAATCAATCAATTTGGAATGTGTAACTACGAGGTATCATGCGCTGATTTGTATCGCGCGGTCAAGTACGCGCGCCTCAGTTGAGGTCGGACCGGATGTGGCCGCGCGCGCGCTTGGTAATCCAACATGGTCACCCCATCGAGAAGTGTAATGGCAAGGCGAGATGAAATGTACAATTACCCATAGCTTACGCCTCAAGATCAGTGGACGGAGTATATACCCATCGTGGAGGCACGACATCCTCTACAGTGCAGGCAACGATAGGACAAACAAAGCTGTCACGCAGGGTCAGACATTGGAGTATTCATTTGCCTACCGGAGCTTATCGAGGGCCCTTCGAGCACGATCTCTTAGCTCTTCCACACCCGTGAAAGTGATAACGATACGAACTTGCCCATTTTTATGGCCCAAAGTGTGCCACACTTTACAATACTGGGAAGTGGAGGATAATGCTTGCGCGTCAAATTTGTCGCAGAGCCAACCATCCGCCTAATGCAAAGTAGTAGACACGCTGATTAGCATGGTGGTGACATGACGCAGTAGGACTGACCGGGTGTGTACAGGGGTCTCGACTGGCGTCAAAGACCGGTTTGCGCGCACGGGTAACAGGCTTGCTATTTGGTGCGCGGCTAGTAGATGCTACTAGTTGTTATTCACTACCAGTACCACAGGGCACCGGTCTCGATTTCTCGTACTCCGCTTGGCTTCCTGGCTGTCACAGTCAAAAGGATGAGGGGTCCTGTGGGTTAGCGGACACTGCCGTCATGACACCATTTCCGGTCAACAGCTTCCAATAATCCAGCCTGACAACTGCTGTTGCGCTCACCTTCAAGTACTATTTGGTACTAGTGAGATGGCAAATGTAGATCATTTCTGTCCATGGTGATCCATAGGCACGTCGGGAGCCTGCCAACCGTGAGTCCCGGTGAGCGGTTCAGTCGTCAATGGAGATCATTGATCACTGGCAGTGCAAGGGTGCGCGCTGTTGATTTTATTAATTTGTCAAAATGTTGAGAAACACTTGTTATCGAAGTATTTTGCTATACATTTTAGATGCGCGGCGTATAAACTGCATTGCACGGGATGGGTAATGGAATCTGCCAGGTGGTAAAGTACACCCTCGAGTCTACAAAGGCTACCAGGCGGCGCGGGAGGACGCCCGCGAACCCGAATACTTCCCCGTCGACTAGGCCACATGAACGGTGATATTGCGACCCAATGTATCGGTGGGAATCAACACCGAATCGGCAGAACTTGGTGAGCGATGGGTCGGTGTTTTGTTTTGTCTGCGAACCGGTTACTAACCAACCTGCGACCTCACCGCTTTGCGAAGCCATCTCGGATACGCGTTAGACTAATCTTCACCAGAGGAGTCATTATTATTGCCAAGCACTAAGCATTGCCCCCGACCGTAGTGCAGCACCGCTACACCTGTGTTTGTTTCTGATCGGGGTTACAAAGCGCATGTGGACGGCGGCAGGTAAGCGGCTCAAGCATTCATTCTTACTACGTAATTTCTCGTATACCACACTGCCAGGCTTAATCACTGGTGTCGAGCAGTTGGGGTATATAACATGCCTGTCCGAGCTCGAATGCTCTCCACAACAACTCGCAAGCTCTTTCATCCACTAGATTCTTCTCTCATCGAACTCTTATTACCACTTTTTTTTTAGTATTTATCAACTCTATTATTCCTAATGGCTCCCATCGCTATTTCTTCTATCGCTCCTGTCGATGCTATTCACGACCTCAATGTTTCTCTCCCAAACACTACCGCTCCAGAAACGCTAATCGACGTCTTTTCTCGCGCTGTCCAGCAATATCCTAACCACGAACTGTCTTTCATCACCTCCTCTGCTCACGACTCTTCTATCCAGACGAAATCGTTTAGCCAGTTCTACCAGTATGCCCTCTCTCTCGCACAGGCAATCCGCACATGGGGAATGCCTACTGGCTCGATCGTCGTTGTCTACCTCACGGAGCACGAAGACAACATGGCCGCTATCTGGGCGTGTCTCCTTGCTGGCTACGTGCCTTGCTTGCAGCCCGCATTGAGCGCTCAACAGTCGCACAAGGAGGGCCACGTGAGCCACATCAAGAACCTGTTCGGCTCCTCGACCTGGTTGACGAGCGAGAGCGGTGCTGACCAGCTGCAGTCCATCTCTGGTCTCGATGTCCACCTCTTCTCTGAGCTCAAGACTTCAGCATATAGCGTTGTCACCGATTTCGAGGTGTACCAGCCGAAGCCTGACGATGAAGCGATTCTCTTCTTGACTTCTGGGTCGACCGGTTTCTCCAAGGCTGTTGTCCACTCTCACCGCACGATTATTGCTGCGTGCACTGCAAAGGGACAAAGCTACGGTCTTACTGCAGAATCCAAGATCATGAACTGTAAGTTTTTCAGGTTTTGTTGAGGACACTCGGCTAACAGAGAATCAGGGGTCGGATTCGACCACGTCGCAGGATCACTCGAGATGCACGTCACACCACTCGTGTATGGCGCTTCTCAGCTGCACGTCCATGCATCTGCTATCCTCTCTGACCCTCTTCGATACCTTCGTCTGATCGAGGAAAAGGTTCGTCATTCATCTTGCCTCGAGCTACAATCGCCTGACTGCCGCTTGTCTCGCGCTTAGTCGATCGAAGTCGCCTTTGCACCTAACTTCTTGCTTGCGAAACTTACCCGTGATCTCGAGAAGCGCACCGATCTTTTCGGTCAATTTGATCTCTCTTCCCTCAGAAGGGTCAATAGCGGTGGTGAAGCCGTTGTCAGCAATACCGCTGTCGCATTCACCCGCACGTTGAAGAACCTGGCAAAGGACGGAAACGCATCCTTTGTCATCTCTGCCGGATTTGGTATGACAGAGACCTGGTACGTTTCTCATGTACATGCATACTTCCGGAAACTAAACGAAATTGGATCAGTGCTGGATGCATTTACGACCCTGTCGACGTTTCGGTTGCGCCTCCTCCGTACGAGTTCTTGCAACTCGGTACCCCGATTTCTGGGTGCGAGATGCGCATCGTGGACCCCGCCGACGGCGTCACACCTCGTCGTGACGGCGAGAGTGGAGAACTCCAGGTCCGGGGCCCGATGGTGTTCATTCGGTACTACAACAACCCTGAAGCGACAGCTTCTAGCTTCATCGAGGGCGGCTGGTACCGCACTGGGGACGTTGGTATCATCGAGAACGGAAAGATGAGACTGAGTGGGCGGATCAAGGACACTGTCATCGTCCACGGTGTCTCCTACGGTATCCCTGAGCTCGAGACACACATGCAGACCGTGGAGGGCGTCACTCATTCATTCCTTGCTGCCGCACCTTACCGTGCACCTGGCCAGGAGACAGAAGGGTTCGTCGTCTTCTATGCACCCACATTTAACCTCAACGACGAGGATGCACCCGGGAAGCTCTTCTCCACACATCGGGCCCTCCGTGATGTCTCCGTGAAGTTGATCACCCTCCCACCCCAGCTCATCGTTCCTATTCCTGCTGACCAAATGGAAAAGACAACCCTCGGGAAGCTCTCCAAAGCGCGTCTCCTGAACCAATTCAAGCAGGGTGGCCTTGCCAAGCACATCGCCCGCGCAGAGGAGTTGTTGAGCATTGCTCGTGGTGCCAGCTTCGTTGCACCTTCCACCGAGACAGAGAAGACGCTCGCTCGGATCTACGCTGACATCTTCAACCTTTCTCTGAGCGACATGTCCGCGAGCGACAACTTTTTCGAGCTCGGTGGTACA
>JBBPJT010000154.1:0-45714 GCA_038088895.1 Xerocomus potaroensis | reverse complement strand
ACATCGCCCATATGATATGGCGTCGGCACACGATGGTGGCGCGATGGCGCATCAGCGCTCCGGTGATCTGGTCGGTCCGGTGCCGGTCGTGACTGCGCGCGCGCTTGGATTTCCAACAACCACAATGTCTGCGATATCTGACTTCGTAAAGCGTTCTTTATATCACGGGTATTTACCCGCCACTCCTGAGATTCACAAACAGTTTCTCGATGATCACTTTGGTGGAAATCGTTCTCCAGGGGATCTCACTCCAGCTGTTAAGGCCTTCCTCAAGGCACTCGATGATTTGGACATCAAGAAAGACGCAGTCGATTTTTTCGATACGGCTGCTGCGCAAGCCAACCAATATAATGCGGCAGGTCTTATTAATATCGTATATTATACTAACACTAATACTGAACGTATTTACAGTGGGCTGACCCTAACGAGAATTACAGAGTCGCAGGCTTTGATGATTTCATCAACAAGGTCAACGCGATCGTCGAGTCCCCACCCCAATTCTACAAGGCCAGGGCTGTTGATGATGCTGTCACCGGCGAGCCAATCGGGGTCCATCTACCTTGTGCTTGATCTGATCAGCAACACCTCTGCCGCTTACACCTTGTTGACTTGGGATGAATCCAACAAAACACTCAAGGCATTGCTGGATGGATGGGGTGGTTACCTCAAGGACCTGGAGGATGACTCGAACAAGACCTTGACCAAGGATCAGTGGTTTAGCCCCGGGGCCTGAATCTGCTGCAGTCGGACCTGGGTACCCTGACGTTTGAGCAGACCTATCAAAGCGATAGCGATACAGATCCCCTGTACTACGCGACTTGGGATTCGTTCTTCACTCGGCAGTTTAACAACTAGTACAAGGACCAGGATGGGAAGCTTCGAGACGTACGTCCTATTCCCCCCAGCCCGAATCGGGCAACCCATTCTACGTGTATAATCCTTGCGAGTGCACCGTCTTTCGTGTCGCCTTGAAAGTCCGACCTCATGACACATTCTGGCTCAAGAGCCAGGACTATTCCCTGTCCGGCGTGCTCGGTAGCCGCTCGCGCCAGGGTCCCGGTGATCTGTCGAGCTTTACAGACCGCCTCAAAGGCGGATCTGTTTTCCAAGCTTTCCTTTCACCACAGGACTACCACCGCTGGCACAGTCCCATTAAGGGCAAGGTGTTGAAGAGCGACGTGATCAACGGTACCTACTACGTCATGCTGCCCGACGACGGCGCTGGAGAGGATGACCCAGACTTGTTACCCGGCGACCCCCACGCGGCGATGGTCCGTTCCCAGCCGTGGCTCAGCGCGTCCGCGACGCGCGCCGTGTTCATCATCGAGCCAACCGATCCCAACTCGCCAATCGACTTGGTCGCCTTCATTGCCATCGGCGTGGTGGAGGTGTCGACGTGCGAGATCACCTATAACCAGCGGGACGTGCCCAGCCCTGAATTCGTCGAGGTCGGAGACCAACTTGGGTCATTCCACTTTGGAGGGTCTTCGCAGACGCTCGTTGTGAAGCCAAAGGAAGGGTACTATCTTGCGTTCCAGGACATATTTAATTCACCCGTGAGGCCTGGCCAGCACCGTTGGATCCACTCGGTCGTCGGGCAGATCTTCAAGGAGAAGCAGTAGATGGTATGTTGCGTGCCGTGCCCTTTGTTGATTAGTTGAACTCACGTCGATCAATTTCCTGATTAGGATATTCTACAAGTCAAAGTCAACTCGTCTCTGTGCAGTTGGGGGAAAGAACCCCTCCATGTTTGAAAATGATTTGTTTTATCTGTGTCGAGTCGAGTTGCGCCGTCCATTGAGTATGTTGTATGTATGATAATCGTGTCTCTGTGTCAGTTTCAATTTACACAAGTTTTTGGCCCTAGTTCCGTCTGTAAGGGGTTGTAATCATCAGGAATGCACGGGTCATCATTCTTGCAGCGTTTTCCTGGAATTGATATGGCACGGCACTGCGGGAAAATGAGCAAACCAATTACTCTTAGTCCTTGACAAGATAGGCTCCAGCATCAAAACAGTCATCCCATACGCCTTCTACCTTTGCATGGAAATCCGACTGGTTCATTGTCATCCCCTCCGCACCATGTCACAATCACTCCCCAGCAGGCGTTTACGCAGGATGGCTACTTAGCGTGGTTCTACGAAGGATCCCAGTGGACGATCTTTGAATGTCGCTGCGGACGACGCGGCATGATGGGGAGGAAGAGTGGATGAGGTTGGTACGAGTGAGGAGAGAGGGGTGGGGAGAAACTGCGAGGCACCGAAAACGGATCGTTTGAGGTCTGGGTGTGGTGGGTGGCCGCGACAAAAGACGTGGTGCAGCCACAGCAGCAGCAGACGAGTGGCAGGGAGGCGGAGGCGTGGGAAGAAGAAGAGAACGCGCGCCACTTACCTACACTCGCCTGCGTCCTGACTCTTTGTAAGACCCCGTCTATGGCTACAAGGTTTCGCCAGGACGCAAGGGTCTGGTTCGCTACGTGGTCTCTTGCACGGGGTATGCCTGTGGCGTACAGCGTGAAATCAGGGTAATCATTTTGTTCCTCGGGTCCGTTCTTCCAGTTACTGCGGTCCTCAATCCAATAGATCATCACGCACGCTCGGAAAATCATATCACCACAATATGGTCCGTGTGCTCGCTTTCCTTCGCTACGAAAGCCCGCAAATGCTGGGTATGACTCAAATCCTATAGTAATTGGTGTTCCGACTTTGATCTGGCATAGGTGATTAGTGAGGGGCATATAGGACAAGCTGGGCCCGATCCGAGTAACGAGCCGAGGGCAGCACATGCTCACCAAATCCCAGGTCCAGGCCTTTCCGTCATCTTGCCCTTCCATTTCCCTTGCCAAATCTGTGAAAAAACGTTCTGTGTTACAATTTGATGGAACCCCGCCGCTGCCGTGACGTGGGGTTTGCAAGAGTGGAGCATCAAACTTTCTGATTCCGTAAAGGTCTCCGTCGAAACTTCCTCTCTGTGCCAGAGCACTATATGGGCTATTCGCAGAGAAATATGTACCGTAGCAGGACTTGATTGGGGTTTATCTATTTATGGTATCCTTCAAGCACTCCCCGCATGGGGACGATCACTCGAACATCTCGATTTCATACACCGGGCTTGTTTACGTCCGAACCCTGAAGAGGGGGCGGGGGCAATAATGATCGAGCTTGAAACTATGGCTGCTACTCTGAGGTTTCCCAACTTGTTTAGCCTGTCACAAATACCGCGCTGCTCGCTACCGCTCTGATACGCCACACCTGCGGGTTACAGTAAGAATGTATGGGCAATACAATTTCTTTTCTGGAATGCCCAGTATGGAGAGCTGGACAACCGTGCTTCATTCCTTGCAGCTAAATCTCGAAAACTGAATTTCAAAATACAAAGTCAAGTCCCGTATTGTCGTGAGACCCCATACACTGGAAATACCAATTCTTGGAACATGATCAAAGTAGTGAATGGTCGGGTAGAAAGTAGGCAATTGAATTTCATTTGATAACCTGATATAATATACTCATAGAACAAATAGAACGTGAGGGTTAGTAGTTTGAAACCGCAAAACATTTAATAGTCACATAGATACATTCCTGATTACTATAAGCTATACAAGCTGTATGGTGTTTCCAAGATTTATTGTCACTTATTGTCAGTTAATGCTTGTCTTCTAATGGATCCCCAGATCCTAACTCATTCCTCTGTTGGCAAAGGTGCAAATATAATTTTTTGGGATGGAAACCTAGAGAAAGAGGTAGAGTTCACAAAGCAGCATACTTATCGTGAACGGAGGGGGCTCAAGTTGCAAGGATTCAAGTCTTTCGACAAGAACACTGCTTCGATACCATTTTGGTTTTCTTGGTACGTCTAAATAACTGAATTTTATTTTGGGCTCCATTCAAGTATATGGGGTCTTGGTGCAAAACTAACCTAACTTGAGTTTGAAATTTGACTGAATTCGACGAATCGTGGCTGCGAGTGCTCGGTTCTCCGGCTTTCCACAGCCCTGGCCCAGGTCACCTATACGTATTAAATGCTGGCTTTTCCCTCCTAGGTCCGTCGTCCTACAACCTCCAAATCTCCACTTCTCCCTCTACTACTATGTCTGCGATTTCTGACTACGTGAAGCGTTCTTTATATTACGGGTATTTACCTGCGACTCCCCATATTCACAAATTGTTTCTCGATGATCTCTTTGGAACGGATTCTCCAAAGGGTAACGCTAAACCCGTCGAGGACTTCCTCCGGAAGCTCACTGAGTTGGGGATCAAGGAAGAAGTTATCAGTGATTTCAACAAGGCTGTCGCGCAAGCCGACCAATATAAGGCGGTAAGTCTAGTCAGCATCATAAATACTGACACTGAACGTCTTACAGTGGGAGGACCCTGAACTCAGAGTTAAAAGCTTTGATGATTTCATCGATAGGGTCAACGTGATCGTTGGAGTCCCCCCCCATTTCTACAAGGCTATTGTTGATGATCATGTTGTTATTGGCGAGCCAATCGGCATCCCCATCTACCTTTTGCTTGATCTTATCAGCAACACCCCTGCCGCTTTTAATTTGTTCACTTGGGACAAGTTCAACGAAGCGCTCAAGATTTTGCTGAATGGATGGGGTGATTACCTCAAGGACCCGAAGGGTGACTCGAACAAGACCCTCAACAAGGAAGAGTGGTTTAGCACCGAGGGCTTACATCTGCTGGAGTCAGCTCTGGGTAATTTGACCTTTGAGCAGACCTATCAAAGCGATAGAGAAGGCGAACCCCATTACTACAAAACATGGGATTCGTTCTTCACTCGGCAGTTAAAAGAAGGCGTCCGTCCTATTCGCCCCCAGCCCTCAGCGGGCGACCCTTTCTACGTCTATAATCCTTGCGAGTCCACCGTCTTTCGCGTCGCCTCGAACGTCCAACTTCATGACAAATTCTGGCTCAAAAGCCAGGATTATTCCCTCTTCGACATGCTCGGTGGCCACTCGCACGAGAGTCCAGGTGATCTGTCGAGCTACGCAAAACGCCTTGAAGGCGGATCTGTTCTCCAAGCTTTTCTTGCCCCCCAGGACTACCACCGCTGGCACAGTCCCATCCAGGGCAAGGTGTTAAAGAGCGGCGTGATCGACGGTACCTACTACGCCTTTCTGCCCGATGACGGGGCTGGCAAGGAGGACCCAGACCTGTTACCCGGCGACCCCCACGGCGCCATGATTCGTTCCCAACCCTTTCTTAGCGTGGTCGCGACACGCGCCGTGTTCATTATTGAGCCGACAGATGCCAGCTCGCCCATCGACTTGGTCGCCTTCATTGCTATCGGCATGGTGGAGGTATCTACGTGTGAGATTACCTATGACAAGCGAAAGGTGCCTCACCCTGATCACGTCGAGGTCGGAGACGAACTCGGGATGTTCCACTTTGGAGGGTCTACCCATACGCTCATCGTGAAGCCAAAGAAAGGACACCGTCTTGCATACCAAGATATCTTCAATTCACCCGTGAGGCCGGGTCAGCACCGTTGGATCCACTCGATCGTCGGGAAGATCTTCAAGGAGAAGGAAGAGTAGATGGTATGTTTGCGTGCTGTGGCCTTGGGTTGGGTTCTCACTCACACCGATCAATTTACCGATTAGGATTTTCTAAATGTCAATCGTCTCTTTGTGTTACAGTGCCGTTGAGGAAGAACCCCTTTTTTTGAGAATGTCTGTGTCGAGTCGAGTTACGCTGTCTGTCGAGTATGTTGTATGTACGATAGAACCGTGTTTGTGTGTCCGTTGCAATGTACTCGGTTTGTTGGCTATAGTTCTATCTGCGAGGGCTGGTGAACATCAGGAATCCACGGGTTATCAGTCTTGACGTATATTTCTGAAGTTGATAGGGCACAGCGCTGCGGGAAAAATGGGCAGACTAATTGCTCTTAGCTTTCGACAAGATATCAATAACGAACGGGGACATAGGCAGTGGTGACTAGCGAGGGGTACCAAGGACAGGGTGGCCCCGAGCCGAACATTGAAATCGGGGGCGGCGCATGCTCACCAAATTCTACATCACCAAAGAATGGTATATACTAATCAAGAACAAGGAGGCCCTCCCGTCGTCTTGTCCTTGCGTTTTCCTGCCAAATCTGTGAAAAAACGTTCCGCGTTACAGTTTGACGGAACCCTGTCGCTGACGTACGTGGGGTTTGCAAGGGTTGTGCAGCTAACTCCTAGATTCTCCTGTGAAGGCCTCCATCGATATATTCATAATTTTTTACATATAACCCCTTTCAGTGTCAGAGCCCTATACATCAGGAATTCAGGAATTTTACAAGTTACTAATTTCACTAATTCCCACTAATTTCCACTAATTTCAAGTCAAGTGAAATTAGTCAGGATTAGTCAAAATTAGTTGAATTAGCTGAAATTAGTAATGTGTAAATTTCCTGATGTATATGGATCACTATCTCGGTAAGACTTGTACCGTAGTACTTGATCGGGGTCCATTTATCGTATGCTCGTCAAGTGCTCCCAGCATGGGCATCTGTCGTTTAAAACTGGACGAACAGTGGCCTGGCCACTTATAATTTTGGGATAATTACATTTTTATCCCCCTTTAGGTATATATATTGGGGTCTACTGTAACATTTGCTCTTCTCCACCAATCACAAAGCTGCGGGTAACCTCACATAAGCTGTCAACCCTTGCTAACCTGAGCATTCATTTCAGCTGCTTTATAGATGGGGGTGATTACTTTTACGTCTCAATTTCATACACCGGGCTTGTTCATCTCCGAACAATGAGTGGGGGCGGGGGCGGGGACAATGAGATCAGGGTCAAAAGTATGGCCGCCACCCTGAAAGTGTTCGTTCGTTTCATAACTTATGCCCTACTAACCTGTGATCACGAATACAATGTTGCTCTCACCATTACTCCGATACGCCACACCCCCAGATTTTTAGTGGGAATAATCAGCCGTTGGGGCAGTACAATTCATTTGTTTGGTACATTTTTGATATGCCCGGTACGCAACGCGAAATCTCGGACTGGGCATCAAAATTCAAACTTAGGTTTGATTTTGCTATGAGACCCTATGTTACGAAAGTAGCAATTCTCGGAATTTGATCTAAGTAATGAATGGTTGGCAGATGATATGTGACAGCCAATGGCATGACAAGTTCAGATGCAGACTGGTAACTGCAACTATTAGTTTATGTAAGCAAAAAGCGCAATCAACAAATCCCTCTAATTTAGTTAGAGCTGGGATGGAACTGGGTGAACGTATGAAGGCCCCAACTATTGATGACGCCACTCATGTACCTACTCTCATCACCAGGTTCCAGAAGAGAGCACTGAAAGTGGTCTGAAATCCTAGCGACCATTCTATGCCTATAGGTCACTGTGCAAAACTACCCGCGCATTTCTTGCAATTCAGACCGCACAAATACCGATCAATTCCTGAGCTCGTTGAGCAGTTATTCAATGCCGAAGACTTTTCTCACGGCGATGACCTTCCTGAAAAGGACCATTAAAAAAAACGGGCCGAGGCAGAGGCTGTGCTCACCCCGGTCATCCCATACGCTTCTACCTTCGTGTGGATCGTGGAAATCCGACAGGACGGGTTCATCGTCATCCTCCCCGCGCCACGCTACAATCACTCCCCAACAGGCGTTTACGCACGGGATGGCTACTTTGCGTGACTCTACGATACGAAGGACCCCAGTGGACGACCTACGCCGGTGGGCTGCTCATCATACTCGCTGGCGTCATGTTTCCCCTTTGGCCCCCCATCATGCGGCTTGGAGTGTGGTGCATCAGTGTGGGTATACTCAGCTTGATCGCTGGTTTATTTGCACTTGCGATCGTGAGACTGATCTTCTACGTGATCACCGTCGTCGCAGTCCTACCTGGTATTTGGATGTTCACCCCAGCTCTTTGCCGATGTCGGTGTGATAAGCAGTGTACGATGTGTGAACTGCAATTGGAACTCGCTCACGCTTGGTTTGCCTATAGATCTATTCGTTCATCCTGCTGTGGGAGGGAGTGCCGGATGAAGAGTCGTAGGATCTGTGCTCGCTAAAAGGGTGTCTCGCTCCAGTTAGGTTCAGCTGGATGGTCAGTGATCGATGTGTTTCGGTGTTCCTATCATACTGATGGACATACTCCGTGTTTTAGCCTTGAGGGTTGTTTGTCTGGCCTTTCAATTGCCATTGGCTTGATGGTGTCCGCCTACGCTTCGCAAGAGGAACATAATCGAGAAAACAAACGTTTTTCCCGATTTTTTGTGAGAACTCTGTCTTTGTCCGGAAGGTTTCGTCGGGACGTGGGGGCCTGGTTTGCTACGCGGTGCCTTGCGCGGGGGAGTTCACCGTGAAAGCAGGCTTTTCCTACTACCTTTCCGATAGGGTGTTGTGATCAACACGACGCAAGTCAATGGGTGCGCTCCTCGGGTCCGTTCTTCCAGTTACCGCGGTCCTCAATCGATGGATCATCACACACTCTCTAAATATCATATTACCACAATATGGTCCGTGCGTTCGCTTTCTTCGCTGTCAAAGCCTGCAGATATTGTATCTTGATGGGTATGACTCAAATCTTATGGTGATTGGTGTTTCAATATCGATCCGGCATAGGAGGTGGTGATTAAGAGGCTGTGCCCAATCCGAGCAACGGAAGTGAGGACGGGCACATGGTTATCAAATTCTACGTAACCAAAGAGCTGTCTATACTAACTAGAACGAGCGGGCCTTTTCATCGTCCTGTCCTTCCGTTTCTCCCGCCAAATCTATGAAAAACGTTCCGTGCTACAATTCGACAGAACCCCGTCGCTGCCGTACGTGGGCTGGTGCATCTAACTTCTAGATTCTTTTGTGGAGGTCCCCGTCGATATTTCTGAAGTTTACATATTTGAACCTCTTTCAGTGCCAGAGCGCTGTACGGGTCACTATCAGTGAGATATCAGTAAGATTTGTACCGTAGGACTTGATTTGGGCCCGTTCATTGTATGCTCTTCAAGCACTCCCTGCACGGGGATGGTTACTTGTGAGTCCTGATTTCGTACACCGGACTTGCTCATATCCGAAGCTGAAGGGGGGTAGGGGGGGGGATAATGTTGAAAGTACGGCCGCCACCGTGAATTGCAACAGTCGTTTCCTAACCTCCACCCCTCTAGTCTGTGATTGCGCGGATACAGCGCTGGCAGTCATTGCGCCGTTCTAGCCCGTGATCGCGCGGATACAGCGCTGCCAGTTGTACTTCTAGCCTGTGATCGCGCGGATAAAGCGCCGCCAGTCGTTGCGCCGTTCTAGCCTGTGATCGCGGATACAACGCTGCTCGCCATCGCTCAGGTACGCCATACACCCCGGGGTATAGTGGGGATAATTCAGCTTTATGCGCAGCACAATTCCACTTCTGGCATGGCCGCTACGGAAACATCCTCATCCCCCCATTACATCCGAAAACGAGCGCGCAGCTCAACCATGCGTATAAAAGGCTGGCTTTTTCTTCCCAAGTCCGTCGTCCTACGAGGCCCAAATCCCCACTTCTCCCTCTACTGCAATGTCTGCAATTTCTGACTTCGTAAAACGTTCTTTGTATCACGGGTATTTACCCGCGACCCCCGCGATTCACAAGCGGTTTCTAGAGGATCACTTTGGAGGAAAACGTTCTCCACAGGATACCACTGCAGCTGTCAAGGCCTTCCTCAAGGCACTCGATGACCTTGGCATCACGAAAGAAGTAGTCAAAGTTTTCGATACGGCTGTTACGCAAGCCGATCAATACAATGCGGTAAGTCTGAACAATACTGTAAATACGAACGCTGAACATCTTTACAGTGGGCCGACCCCAATGAAAATTACAGAGTCACAAGCTTCGACGATTTCATCAATAAGGTCAACGTGATCGTCGGAGGCCCGCCCCAATTCTACACGGCCACGGCCGCTAACAATGTTGTCATTGGCGAGCCAATCGGGGTGCCCATCTACCTTGTGCTTGATCTGATCAGCAACACCTCTGCCGCTTATACCTTGTTGACTTGGGATGAGTTCAACCAAGCGCTCAAGGCATTGCTGGATGGATGGGGTGATTACCTTAAAGACCCGACAGGTGACTCGAACAAGACCCTGACCAGCGATCAGTGGTTTAGCTCCGCAGGCTTAAATCTGCTGCAGTCGGGTCTAGGTACCCTGACGTTTGAGCAGACCTATCAAAGCGATAGCTCGACAGATCCCCTATACTACACAACATGGGATTCGTTCTTTACTAGGCAGTTCAACGCGCAGTACACGGACCCGAATGGGAACCTTCAAGACGTCCGTCCTATTGCCCCCCAGCCCACATCGGGGGACATTTTCTACATCTACAATTCTTGCGAGGGCACTGTCCTTCGCGTTGCCCTGAACGTCCAGGCTCATGACACATTCTGGCTCAAGACCCAGGATTATTCCCTCTTCGACATGCTCGGTGGCAGCTCGAACCAGGATCTGTCGAGCTACGCAGACCGTCTTAAAGGAGGAGCTATTCTCCAAAATTTCCTTTCCCCACAGGACTACCACCGCTGGCACAGTCCCATCCAGGGAAAGGTGTTGAAGAGCGGCGTGATCGAGGGTACCTACTACGCCGTGCTGCCCGACAAAGGCGCCGGCGAGGAAGACACAGACCTGTTACCCGGTGACCCCCACGGCGCCCTGATCCGATCCCAACCCTGGCTCAGCGCGTCCGCGACGCGCGCCGTGTTCATCATCGAGCCGACAGATGCCAACTCCCCCATCGACTTGGTCGCCGTCATTCCCATCGGCATGGCAGAGGTGTCTACGTGCGAGATTACCTATGACAAGCGAGACGTGCCTGAGCCTGATCTCGTCGAGGTCGGAGACCAACTCGGGTCGTTCCACTTTGGGGGGTCTTCGCAGACGCTCATCGTGAAGCCAAAGTTGGGACACTATGTTGCATTCCAAGATATCTTTAATTCGGCCGTGAGGCCGTGTCAGCATCGCTGGATCAACTCGGTCGTCGGCCAGATTTTCAAGAGGACGGTGTAGATGGTATGTTTGCGTATCGTGCCCTTGGATTAGGGGTGACTCACGTTGATCAATTTCCTGATTAGGATGTTCTCCGTGTCAATCGTCCGTGTTGCAGCGCTGTTAGGGAAGAACCTCTCCTTGTTTGAAATTTCTTGTTTAGCTGTGTCGAGTCGAGTTGCGCAGTCTGTTGAGTATGTTGTATGTACAATAACCGTGTTTGTGTGTCAGTTGCAATCTACACAAGTTGTTTGGTTCCATCTGTGAGGGGCAGTGATCATCAGGAATGCATGGGCCCGTCATATACTCCTGAAGTCGAAATGGCACAGAACTACGGGAAGATGAGCAAACCAACTACTATTAGCCCCCTGACAAGATCTGGCATCAATAAAAAGACGGGGACGGTTTCGGAGTCACAGGATGAACAAGCTTTCAGGTACTTCTATCTACAGATGATCAGCATATATAAACTAACCCAAAACAGTCAGTGTTGCATTGAAATCTAAACACAGTGCGCTTCTATGGTATATGTGTCATAGATGATAGCGGGTTCCACCCTCTTCGTTTTCGTCGGCAATAAAGACAACGGCAAAGAGACGGCTATGCTCACAAATTTATGATTTAGTCGCTGGTGGGGGGATACCTTCGGCTAAGAGGACCGGATCCTTCTTTCTCAGTTCCGGTTCGCCCATGGCTTTCTTTACGACAGAGTTACTGAGCATCTTCGAATATTTCGGCTGTACGAAGAGGGCGCTAGGATGACGGAGTTGACCAATGGACAGGACGACTTAAGGCAGGGAAACGACTCGCCTGGCTTCGACCAAGAGGTTGCCTTCAAGATCCTGGACGGTCCCAAAGACTCTAGCCTTTCGACCGTTCTTTTCCTCCAAACGAACCTTGATCACGATAAACTGGGAAACCAATTAGAGGTAAGGACGACCAGATGCAAGGGGAATGCAACGCTACTTGATCCGCAAATGTCGGGGCCTTGTAATTGATCGAGATGTTGGCGGTAACGCCGATCTTGTCGGGAAGATTATGAATCGCCTTGGACAACATCCATCACCCTTTCACCAGCACGGTATGTGTTGTCCCACGCACCGTTCTTGCCAAGGACTCGTCCAATAGAGTCGCAAGCAGACCTCCGTGGATGATCCCGTCATGTCCGCAGAGACCCCTGCCTACATGGACGATGGTGACGGCCTCTGAATCGTCTTGCTTCGCTCTCACGAGGGGTAGCAATGCCAACTTTCCTGGTCCTCTTAGAGCCCCCGCGGATAGATTGTTCACGCGTCGATCCTCTGGAAAATGTTTATACGGACGAACCTCGTGCCAGTCGTCGGCGTCGGGAGCAGTGCGAAGAGATTGGAGGTAAGGCAGAGATTGAAGGGATCGTTCGAGGTCGGCGGTGTAGGCGAGAGAGTCGGGAGAGTCAGGATCGGCGGGTGGACCGGGCGCGGGACGGGGTGCGATGAAGGTGAAGTACGGGTGTGGGAAGAGCGCGCCTGCGGTGTACGCACCGAGTGAGACAGTGCCGACAAGGAAGAATGTCCGGAGAGGTCCGGGCCGGGACTGGCGTGGAGTGGCTGTGGAAAAGAGACGAGCGAGGCGAGGAATGCGACGGAGAGACTGCATCCAGATTACTGCCACAAGTGAACCAAGTAGTTAAAGTAGTCCGACAATGGTCAATACCGAGCGTTCGCACAGCAATAAGACGATGGTAGATTATGTAATAATATACACGAACGGCAGATTCCGGTCTGAGTTCGGAATTGGAGTATGACACTGGACGCATCCATTCCTCACCCACCGTTGACCTTCTTCTCAAGACCTCAACACCAACCTCAAGAAATCAAGCTACGATGGTGAGTGCAGACTGGACATCGGAAACTGGGTCTTGGAGTCCACTGGCACCGACACATCCATGAACGTTGCGAGCGTAGCGGGATGGATGGCAGGCACGTTCTCTCGATGTAGCCACTGAGGTCTAGGTCTCTGACCGAGTTTGATTACAGTCGGTTCAGCGATACATCATTGTACATGCTGATGAAAGCAGAGTTGCACGCGACGATGACGCTTTCGTTTGATTGCTGGACTCGCTCGATGTCGAGCAGAGTGCTAGAGCTCCGAGACACTAGCAGCCTGTCCGTCATTTGTGATGAACATGCGATTGATTGTGCTCTCGTCTCAATGACCAGCCCCCCGCCAAGTCTAAGCCTGGCTCCGGCAAGAAGCCTGCCCCTGCCCCTGGCTCTGCAAACAAGGGTGCCAAAGTCACGAAAAACCCTTTATTTGAAGCTAGGCCCCGTAACTTTGGTATCGGTATGTTTGTTCTGCGCAACATGATGGACTGTCCGCTGATCCGCCATGCAGGCCAAGATATTCGTCCCCAGACAGACTTGACTCGTTTCGTCAAATGGCCTGAGTATATTCGTCTCCAGCGCCAAAAGGTCATCCTTAGCCAACGGCTCAAGGTGCCTCCCGCCATTGCGCAGTTCTCCCACACCTTGGACAAGAACACGGCCACCCAACTGTTCAAACTTCTTAACAAGTATGGCTACTTCTTGATGTCCACGAATTCATTCTCATTGATCGTGTAGATACCGCCCAGAGACCAAGGCGGAGAAGAAGGCACGTCTCGAGACCATCGCCCAGGCAGCCGCAGAACAAAAGGAAGCAGCTAAAGACAAAAAGCCTCTCTATGTCAAATATGGTCTCAACCACACTGTTGCTTTGGTTGAGGCGAAGAAGGCGTCTCTCGTTATCATTGCGCACGATGTCGACCCCATTGAACTCGTCGTTTTCCTCCCCGCCCTTTGTCGCAAGATGGGTATTCCGTATGTGATCGTCAAGGGCAAGGCTCGTCTTGGCACTGTCGTGCACAAGAAAACTGCGGCTGTTTTGGCCCTTCAAGATGTCAAAAGCGAGGACCAGCGTGAACTTGCCACTCTCATCAGTGCTGCGAAAGCGAACTTGTGAGCCATCACCTCACACTGGAGTTTCTATAACCCTGACGGTGTGCTTCTTTGCAGCTCTGACAAGTACGAAGAGCAGCGTCGTCACTGGGGTGGTGGTATTCGTGGCAACAAATCTACCCAGATGTTCCGCAAACGTGCCAAGGCTGCCGGCCAGAATCCCAATGCGCCTGCTCTCGGCAAGCTGTAAAAAAAATGAGTCGGCTATAGTTGTTCTGGTCGATTTGATGTTTAGCAGTTGTTGTCGGTCATCATCGTGTCATGGTAATCTTGCTAGGCAGTATTCTATGCACATTATGTTGTCCTGTTTTTTTTCCCGGGCATGCCGTGGAACGTGGATGTTACGCGTGGGGATGCAATGAAGGCTACCTAAACATACAATTACAGGTGTGGGGAGAAGATGTAATAACAGAGCTGGCACCGATTATTAGACAAACCTCGTTCCCGTAAATACAAGACGGACCACCATAGCGGATGAAGATGATGTAACGATCCATCCACGACTCAACAAACATGGGTTTGGGTTGCAAAAACAATGAACAAGTGCCGGTAAAACGGCGTTTCCGGGTAGTTGTCGCTGTCATCTCCCTACACCCTCGAATGATCAAAAGATACACTCGTCACACTCGATAGGCTGTAAACCTGGAGTGCGATATCGCTTGATAGCGCAGGATCTTGTTCCACATGCTGTAAATGATAGCAGCTCTTGCGCAGACTAAACATGATGCGTGATGCCAGAACGCTGTGAAGGGCAAGCTGGGGCCTTTTTTTTTCCCGGAAAGTATCATTTCAGAATACGGAAATCCGCTTCAAGAACGCGATGAACGCACAGATCCAATATATTACTGAACTGGAACTGAGAATAGAACAGACGACGACGTCAACGTGGTACGGATGGGTGCCCACAAAAAAAGGAAAAAAAAAATGACACACAGGAAATATTCCCTCGGCGAACACGTTGACGGAGGTGATCACTGTTCTTGCAGGTAAGTTCGAGTTCCGTCTCCAAGGATAAAATGTCGTTACGTAGGATGCAGGTGATATAAAACATGCTGTCTCGATAAGTTGCGTGCACGATTGGAGACTTTACTTCCCTATACGAGCGAAAGTGCTTGTATGTCGTCAGGATCAGTATGACTCGGGTGTGGAACATCAGCATGGACATGGCAGGTCGAGCTGAGAGGACGCTCACTTATTTCAAAGATCAACAAGAATAAATATGCAAAAGTACTATTCCGAGCGGAAATAATGACACAGCCAGGGTGTGATCGTCCTGTGCAGCAGCTAGATGAATCGCGGAGGGAGCGATATGGTTCCAGAGTACCTTCCGGAATAAGCTGCTTCCGCGTGGAAATAGCCACAAGAGCTCCAGAGAGCGATATCTGATTCCGTGCTTAAGGGAACTTCAGAGGCGTACAAGGAGACTGCTTACGGTACCATATGCAAGAAGCCCGAATAGCACTCGTTTATCACCTTTCCAAAATGCGTACGTGCGCAGCACAAGGAGCACTTTATTGCGGATGACATTTATGCACAGCTTATAAAAGGATTCAAGGTGGCAGACCTTCTGCGGAAAGGATGCACACCATGCGAATGACTAACAATGCAGTCAATTGTCAGATAGTCGAAGACGACAAGTGTACCCACCGATCCCAGCTAGATTGAGTCCACAAGGAGGCTAACGAGGGTAAGCTGCGCGCGTGACACCATAGCAGCATGCATATACCTCGGTTATCGGGATGAACGACACTTTTGCGAAGCACCTTCAGTAATAATCAGGAGAAAAGCCACTATAGACTCACAAAACATAGCAATGCCAACACACACGAACGGGAGATACCTCGATAATGTAAAGACGAACCGGGTCACATCCCATCTGCGTCCCCAAATCCATTCCGCCTAACACGGGATCAGTGCAATAACGACAAACCCACCCATCCACGTACTTCGTCCCCAAGGGTGATCACATAGTCATAGATCTTGCAGCATTTCGGTCGTATTAGAAAAACCCTCCCTGATTAAGCACGTCTTGCTCACCAAAACTGCCATTCCAACAACTTAAAAATATTCGTGTGAGCACAAAAAGTTGAACAAATACAACAAAGTCGTACCATAGGTGTACTATCACAACCGATCATCCCGAGTCAGCCCGCATGAACGAGAATGCAGGAAGAGAAGAGGCTAGGTGAAGCACGTAGCACACCCACCTTGCATGCCTGTAGCCCAGCTAATTCGAACGCAGTCAACATGAGCCCTTAGTCACCCTGACCAGTCAGGGGAAACAAGAAAACGAAAGTACCTTTAGCAATGCGAACCCTAGCTAATAACGGTTATACATTACGCATCTCACGTCTGTGACAACCGCGAGTTTCAACTTGAATGATGGTTGGACATATCGCGGACGGAGATGAAATGATGGGAGAAACAGCTTGGGTTTCAACCGGTCCGACGGTACCAACGATGGACGAAATGGTTGATTCCTTCTCCATCTGCTCAAGCCGCTTCGACCTATTCAGGGCAAAGAAGACCAACTTAGTATTCCGGGAGTACCCTCTTCGAACGATTGCCATCTTTGAGAATGCAAGTCATTCATCGCCATCCCAACGTGGATCACATCCTAATGTAGGTTCGGCGGTGGCGCCACAGATGCCAACCCACATGTACGAGGCCTTGTATCCCAGGCCGACAAATTGGGTTGTTGCCAAACAAATGTTTGACCTCAGTCGTCGTTTGGGTCACTGACGATGGTGCCGTCTCAGTGGTGTTGCTAACCAAGTGTACAAGTGAGATTCAACCAGTAGTATAGGGGTGGTATGACCTTAGTCGTATCATTTCGGACCGTACTAGGGCGTAGTTTGATACACTTTCTCGGCGAGGGTTGAAAAAGTAAATGACCCACGCACCCTCGGCATCTGAGGTGGAAACGTGAACACAAAATACCGTGCGTAGACTTGCGATAATGCTCTTGCGATAAATCACTCAGAGTTCTTGTTGGAACGATCAAGTCTCCTCAGAGCTTGCCTAGTTTGCATGATCCCCTCCTTCATTCCAATCTTTTCGCACTGCTTCAAGCTCTGTCCGTACAACGAGCGCGCTGTGGCATGGTCCTCGTCCATCTACACACATGGCCAGGAGTTTAGTTCACTTCTTAGTCAAGGAATAAACACCCACCTCCCGCAACATGCCAAGATTAAATAAGACCACTCCCAGTATCTGGTCACAAACATCTATGCTTTGTTCAGTTCTAGGGCCGAACCATCCTCTTGGAGGGAGAGGTGTCTTCTGAACTCGCTCAATCTGGCCATAGGCTTGGCGTGCCCATGCTTCTGCCTGGTGCCTAATATCAGGTGAGGGTGGCCGTCGCATGACCAACTCTGAAAGATTGTTCATGAGCTGTGCAGCTGTAAGAAACATCAGGCGGGATCATTTAGCTTAGAAAACAATGGACGCACCCTCGCATCGGTCTTCGACACTCACGTTTTCCTTGTTCGGCGGGACGAGTAGTGATATGGCTTGTAAATAAAGCGGCATAGCAAACCTATCAATGGGTTTCAGGTACTATAATTAAAAACCAAATTGACGGGGGCAGAGGACTCACTCGAAGTTTCCCTTTTGTGCATAGACGGACCCCAGTGCAGCAAGTGGTGCACCGAGATCGACCCTGCGCATCCAAGACGGCAGCTCAAGCTCTGCGAGTACGACAGATGTTGTACCTCCATCGGATCGAACAGACTCTCCACTCTTCGTCTGAACGCCTGTCAACCGGAGCACTTCCTCAACCGCCCATACGAGCCATTTCTCTTCTTGCTCCCCGTCATCGTTCGCATGCAGTTCTGCAAGCTTACACGCAATGGCGACTCTGCGGAGGCGCTCCTCGTTCGTGAGAGTGTACACGGCCCAGTCACTTTTGTCACCCTCCGACGCGGAGTTGGAAGGGTCACCTTTGTCCCACACATTTCGCAGGACGTCTTTCGCCCGTCGCTCTGGTGCAACCTCTGCCAGAACAGCAGCAATACCGGACAGCTTCAGGTATGGGTCAGATCCAAGGACCGACGGTGGGAGGGTCAAGGCAGTTTGATAGGCGCTGTGTATCAAAATACGTGATGGGTGACACGCCGGAGAAATGAGGATGCAAACAACTGAAGATGAGAATGCAAATCACACATACCGAGCAAGGAAGCGCTCGCTTAGAGCATGGTCGCCTTGGTCCTTTGCCCGAACCCCCGCGCGCAAGTCTTTTCGCAGCTCTACTGGCCATAACGTGAAGGAGGTGTATATTTCATAACTGCGTCCGCGAACACGATGATTTGTAGGTGCCCGATAGCGTGTTAGATGGAAAAATGAACGAGGAAACGTTTGATGGTGAAAGCGTCACTTACAGGCCAAGTGCTGTCGCGCCCGCGCCGAACGCAAGCAACACGGTGAAAAGCGTAGATACACGGACGGTACTTGCACGACGTAACCAGGTTATGGATTCATGTTTTTCCGAGTTATGTGAAGTTGAGTTAGTCGACTGACACCTTGCTTGCGCAAACTTGGTATCTTTCAACGAGCCATGCTTCTGTCGAAGGCTAGTACTGAAGAAGGTTACTTGACCAGGTTTTAACGAGTATCGAGCAACCTTGAGGAGCTCGAAATGTTGTACAAATCGTCTGGTTGTGGGAATGGACATAGACAGACTCTGCCTAGTCACCAAATTGGCGTTGATCGACGGATTTAGAAGCACGTGTCATACAGTCCGAACCGAGCAATCACGTTACAGTAAGACACACGCGTATCTTATTATCTGTATCCGACGAAATCAGTAGTAGCATCAGTTTGGCACAAGAACTAGTATACGAAGGGCGAGCGAGTCACACTGATGTATTAAGACTTGTAACTAATAAGCCGTATGACAATACGGGCCAAGTTAAGGCGAAGGTCAGTGGAACGATTGATAGTGTTTCATCCGGGTTTCTGTAACAATGGGCCCGTCCTTCGCACGATCAGATCAGGCTTCCAGGCTGAATGAAACCAGATGTTTCAACGCTAAGTGCCAGTTGTTGGTTTCAGACAGACTATATTGTCGTTGCACAGCTTGTGAATAGTCTCAGAAGGCATAATCGAACCAGGGTTGGGATTATTTACGATTCCTGCTATCAATCCTTCACGCACAGCATAGTAGCAAGCAAATATAAAGGCACTATATTATTATCATTAAGACATGCGCACGGCCCTATTTGCCCACTGCGCCTCCCCCTCGTTCATTCCACATCTTCAATGTCATCCTCTTCTAACCAACCCTTCCTCGCTTCTTGACCTCGTATCCCACCCGGCAACCTCACATTATCGCCATGACCGCCTAGCTCCACATCACCTTCCTCATTTTCTCCAAGCAAATCATCTTCCCCATGTACAGTCCGAAGATCCAAACTCCACGGTAAATGGGAAAAAAGTCGATGCGTTTGGGGTGGTTGTGGGTATGACCATTCACGTGGCACGCTAGTACGCCGGTCGAGTGCGCGCAACCAGCCACCGAGCTCTGTAGAAACACTAGCATACGTCCACCTTCCCGTTAAAGTCGTCACCGATGTGTCTTCCCCCACAGGGCGGCCAGCGTTCACGCCCTTTCCGAGCCACCCGAGGACATCCCCGACTGCGTCCAACGCCTCGAGCTCTTTAGAACGAAAGTCAAACCATGCGGGCTTACATACTTTCTGTCCGCTGCGTGGCACAGGTGTTGGGAGGGAGTGGAGCGTAGACAATGTTATTGTAGGGAACGCATACGGAAAATTTGTCGAGTAGACCTAAAACGTGCCCCTTCAGCATACTAAATCGACAAGAAAGAGGGGGAAAGGGTCACCCCGCCCAAACAATCCACCCAACTCAGTGCCTCACAGACGCCATCGCATTGGTCGGTATCCGTGCAGAATTGTGTATAATTTTGATGCACGTACAATCCAAGCAAAGACGAATCAATGGGCGATTCGGCTGCCAGCGTCTGTACGGCGAGGAACGTGAAGTCACCTGCCACCCCCTGTGCTTGCGATAGAACTGACCTCTGTGCATACGCGGCTCGCTTTTCGCTCATGGTGTGACAGCCAGACAGGCAATGGTGATGGATCGGTTAATTGTGTGTCGAGTTCACGCTCTTTGCCTGCATCCTTGGCTGATAAGTGAGATGCCGGAGGGTCAAATTTACCTGCGTATTCAAGAAATGAGATCAGCAACGAACCCATGGGCCATAGACGTGGTAATGACGTTTATTATATAAAATCTTGCCCATCAAATGAAACAATACCAGACTTTGCTCGCGTCTGCTCACCGCCTCCAAAACCGCGCGGGCACTTGTCGTCGCTGTCGTTCCGCTTGCGGCGTTTTTGCGGGCCGCCTTACTTTTCGATTTCGTTGAAGAGGTGGGGAGATCCACTACACATGCAAACTGAAGCGCCATGATTGCGCTCCGGATGTCCCCATTGGAAGATCCCACAATGATATCAATTACCTCCCGTGAAGGTTGTTTACCAACTTTCCCGTGTGATTCCAAAGATCTAGAATGCGAAGCAAAGAGGGCCTGCAATGCTTTCGTCATCAATGTAGGGGCTATCGGATTGAATCTGGGCGAAGGCATTCAGTCAAGACAACATGGCAGAGCGGTGGGGATGCATATACCCAATCTGTGTCACATAGGCACTTGGCAATAGGTCAGGTCCTAAAGTAGTTCGGATATCTAGCACTTCCTTCCTGTTCCACCTTCGTAGATTATTACCGCCGTCCCATGTATCATAGCCAGGCTGTTCAGCACGAAGCCCCGAATTTGATAGTATGATGACGATCGGTGGACCTAAATGTTCAGAAAGCTTAGAGGTAGGAATGCATAGGGACTTGAGTGCATCCTGAAATCGCGCTTGAGTAGGTTGATGAAGCAGGTTTGGGAGATCTTCCAAGAGAATAAGCTGGCGCATACTGGGCGGTTGTGTGGATGAATGAGCTTGTGAGCCTGATGATACATGCAGGCCAGAGGGAGGATGTCGAGTAACGTCGTGATGCCCAAAGATGCTATTGCAAGTCATTGCCCGAGTCAGAAAAGACTGGAATTTATCAAATAAAGTTTCCATGTCAAAGTCTAGTTCGTCTGAGATGATGAAAAATATGAGTCGATGTTAAAGGTGAACGTCAAGTGAATTCATACATACGATCTGGATGAGATATGGCAGACGATCCGGGTTCACTCATGCTATTTCGCCACTCCACAATTTCAAACTCGAGCTCCCTAGAGAGCACGCGCAATGTAGCTGTTTTCGCTGTCCCAGCTGGTCCCGTAAGAGCAAGTATGCGCTGCAAGGTATGACGAACACGGATATATTCAATATCAAATGTCCCTGGTATGCAAACACGTACACGATACTTTCGCAGTTTTGCTGATGGACCACCCTCAAACGCTTCCAAGAGCCAACGACGCACATCCTCTACTTTTCGTTTGTGAACGGCCAATTCCGCCTTTAAATATTGGTCACTCAGTACGGGTGGCAAAGGAGGCACAAAGGAAACAGACGGGGGTGGTGAATCTGCGTCTTACCTCGGTCGTAGGCTCGTACTTGTCCACCCATAAACTATCGTCGTCCACCGACGCCCTCGTTTCTTTGCCCTTCCCTTTGATGTCGCGCACTGTCGCGCGCATCCGAGAGATTGGTTTCACCAATTGAGAACAGGTCGAATCCTGCGAACTCGATGCCATGGTAATATCATCCTTGGTGACATCGAACACGGGCGGGTTTGAAAGCTGTAGCGAGTGACTTTAAATGAGTGCACTTCGACAAACAATCCTGAAATTTCGACAACGAACCGTGAAACCAACACGATGTTTTTTAGAAGGAGGTTCCGAATCATCGTTACTTTCACAAGTCGTGAATTTGAGTGTTTTCAGAGGTTTCTTGGTGTTTTTGTTGGACGTCGAGTGTGTAGACTTTGAACCGGATGGTTTGCGTGACATGACTAGTGACTAGTAGTGTCGGACAAATGCATTGGTCTCTTCTTTGCTTACCACCAACATGACTTCTTGCAGCCCGCCACGGAATCCCTTATTTCAGCCAGATTTATTCCATTGCATACTGGATTATCTTCAAGGGACCTTCGAGGGACACCGAACATTGTTCCGCCTTGCTCAAACATGTCGTGCCCTCTCAGAACCCTCCCTCGACCGTCTTTGGAGAGAGTTGTTCTCTGTCAGACCTCTCTTTTGGTGTTTGACATTAGATCCAAGCGAAGGAAGGGAGAATGCATGTTCTCATGTCTCTGTCAGCACCATAAAGTATCCCTTCGCTCACCTTGTTGCGACAGATGCCGTTGTCTCCACGGGAACGGGTTATCGTTCGTCGGTGCTCCCATCGGGCTAGAGAGCTGTCAATTTTTACCCTTTCTCGGGATTGTCTTTGGATTTTCCAAGCCACCAGCTTGCAACCTTGTTTGTTGCCCAACCTGAGAATGCTCGATTGGCGACCCGACGTCTTTGACCTACCCGTTACTTCAAAGATTGCTCGTTCCTTCACTTAATCACTTGGATGTTTCCCTGGTTGCATGGACGATGCGATAACCAAATCATTTCTTGCTAACTGCCTTCTCCTTTGCCCTGACTTGAAGTCGATTATCATTCGCATCGGCATTATCCCCGAGAATCTATCCCAGACGGCTATTGGATCTCTTTCTCAGTCCATCCCCCTTCACCATCACCCCGAAAGGCTTTTCCTCGTCGTTCCCGTTGATGATGTCGCCCTGACATGCATTGCCATGTTCCGCAAGCTCAAAGTATTGTACCTAGCACTCCAACCTCAAAAATCTTACCTAAGTCGGGTTCGCTTCCCATCCGACACCTCACCATTCTACCGGTGTAGAGGCACTGTCGTTAGATGGATGGGATCTTATATATTTGAACATCCTCTTACAGACTGGTACCCAGGTGCTCCGCTCCTTTTCTCTCACTGTCCACTCTGAACTTACCACGGAGGAATTGTTTACATTCTATACTGCTTTGTTGTCACAAGAGCATATACGTTCCCTCCACTCAATCATTCTCTCTTTCAAGGGTATCGTGCGAAAGCTCCATCGTTTTCTTTGGAATCAGACGACTCTCGGACCAGCCTACAGTATGAATATTCCACTCGACCAGCTACTCCTATCTTTATCGTTTTGTTTGATGATACCCATCTGCGTTATGGTGGAAGCCTGCCGTGGCTAAGGGCGGGAACACTGAGGGATCGGGCGAGACAGAACTTGACCACGATCTATTCGATGACTACGAAGGGGGAAGACAAGGAGCGACTACTCTACATCTATGTGGGTGTGGCGAGATATATACTAGAGGGCATGCGATGTGTATGCCAATGGGCTTTATGGGCGTCGAACTGCCAGGGTCAAAAGGGAATACACGCCTCACAAGTCATGCTGTTCAGCCAACCTCTCTCACACCGCGACGTTTCGCCTTCCGTCCTGTCTCGGGTCGGATTTTTTCGCCACTCTGGCTCTCGGCACACCAGTCAGTTGTTGGCCTGGTCGACGCGAATCGACGCCCAGCCGATCCGACGAAAGGGCTGTGCCACGCAAAGACCTTCTGTTTCTGACCTTCTCTGACCTTCTCTCCTTCGCACTTCATTGCGATCACGCTCTCTCCTCGCACCTCAGCCCGAAAGTATTCAAGATGTATATTCGGCATATGAAGTCGAATATTACATCGCGGACAAGAAACGCTGTGTCCCATAAATTGGCATAGTAAAACATTCTCATCCTTTCATAGCGGACACCGGGGACAGCGTCAACACACAACCCAGCTCTCTCTTTCCCCCTTCGCAACCTATGAGGACGCACGAACGACCCGCTACCTGTGCCCTCGATTTCTTCGGCGTGACGTCGTCAGGTGTTTCTTCCACCATGGCTCCGATACAACACCCTGGCCCGCCTCTTCTTCACGTTCTTCCTCTTCGTTTGAGGGCATCTCGAAACTATACGGTAGGGGGACCTCGCGCGTGACCCGGTACTGATCCATATTACCAGGGTGCTCGTTCTCAAGTCGATCTAGAAATGGTCACCAGTTTACGGACGGGTCCCCACGAGAAGGAAAAAGACTCCTCTCTCGACGAAAAAAAGCAGACAGAAATTCCACTAGATTCTTCGCAACATCTCCAACGTCCTCAGGATGAACGCGCGCAAGGTGGAATTGAGCCCACCGGCCGGTGGTTATATCAGCTATAAGAAACGAATGCATAGGTTGGATATCTGTGCGGCATACGATTCCGTGATATGCCGTATGAGAACGTTCGGCAAGATTGCAAAGTAATAGGACTTGGGGAACACCATGAGCAGCGACCGGAAGATTACAAATGTGAAACAACGCACTGGAGTTTGTGTTTTGAAAATGAGTTCTGGCTTGAGGAGAGGGTACTATGCATGAGGTTTACACAAAAACCAGTCCGCTAAAAAGCCCTGCTGAGACGCTTCCGGGTTAGGGTCGGCGAATGCAAAAGGAGGCGGGGCGAATCAGAGCATAACGGTACCGTATATGGCGTAGATGCTCGCCGCGAAACAAAAGAGGATATAGCTCGCGCCGACATGGGGACTCCCTGAAGGTACGATGATAAGCCCGCGTAAAACCAGCACGGAGTCGAGTGTATCTTGGTGCCTCAAAAAAGTGGCAAAGGGAAGGGCGAAGAAACGACGATAATCTACGGGTAGACAAGTACGAGCCTACGACCGAGGTAAGACGCGGATTCACCAACCCCCGTCTGTCGCCTTTGTGTCGCCTTTGCATCCTGTGCTGAATCATCAATATTTAAAGGTGAAACTGGCCGTTCACAAACGAAAAGTAGAAAATGTGCCACGTCGTTGGCTCTTGGAAGCGTTCCAGGGCGGCCCATCAGCAAAATCGCGAAAGTACCGCGTACGTATTCGATTACCAGGGACATTTGATATTGAATATATCCGTGTTTGTCATACCTTGCAGCGCATACTTGCTCTTACGGGACCAGCTGGGACAGCGAAAACAGCTACATCGCGCGTTCTCTCCAGGGGGCTCGGGTTTGGAATTGTGGAGTGGCGAGATAGCATGAGTGAACCCGGATCATCTGCTGTATCCCATCTAGATGGTATGTATGAATTCACCTGACGTTCACCTTTCAACATCGACTAATCGTTTCAGACGAATTAAATTTTGACTTGGAAACTTTATTTGATAAATTCCAGTCTTTTCTGGCTCGGGCAATAGTGTCTTTGGGCATCACAACGTTACTCGACGTCCTCCCTCTGGCCTGCGTGTATCGTCAGGCTCACAAGCTCATTCATCCACACAACCGCCCAGTACGCGCCAGCTTATTCTCTTGGAAGATCTCCCAAACCTGCTTCATCAACCTACTCAAGCACGGTTTCAGGATGTACTCAAGTCCCTATGCATCCCTACATCTAAACTTTCTGAATATCGGCCCACCGATTATCATCATTCTATCAGATTCGGGGCTTCGTACTAAATAGCCTGGCTATGACACATGGGATGGCGGTAGCAATCTACGCAGGTGGAATAGGAAGGACGCGCTAGATATCCGAAGTATTTTAGGACCTGACTTGTTTGCAAGTGCCTATGCGACACAGATTGGGTATTTGCATCCCCATCCCTCTGCTCTGTTGTCTTGACTGAATGCCGTAGCCCGGATTTAATCCGATAGCCCCTACATTGATGACGAAAGCATTGCAGGCCCTCTTTGCTCTGCATTCCAGATCTTTGGGGTCACATGGGAAAGTTAGTGAACAATCTTCACGGGAGGTAATTGATATCATTGTGGGATCCTTCAATGGGGACATCTGGAGCACAATCATGGCACTTCAGTTTGCATGAGTAGTGGATCTCCCTACCTCTCCAACGGGATCGAAAAGTAAGGCAGCTCGCGAAAACGCAAGCGGATTGCCAGCAGCAAGTGCTCGCGCGGTTTTAGAGGCGGTGGGCAGACGCGAACAAAGTCTGGTATTGTTTCATTTGATGGGCAAGATTTTATATAATAAACGTCATTACCACGTCTATGGCCCATGGGTTCGTTGCTGATCTCATTTTTGAATACATAGGTATATATGACCCTCCAGCATCTCACTTATCAGCCAAGGATGCAGGCAAAGAGCGCGAGCTCGACACATAATTAATTGAGCCGTCGCCATTGCCTACCTGGCTGTCACACCATGGGCGAAAAGCGAGCCGCGTATGCACAGAGGTCAGTTCTATCGCAAGCACCGGGGGTGGCTGGTGACTTCACGTTCCTTGCCGTACAGACGCTGGCAGCTGATTCATCCATCGATTCGTCTTTGCTTGGATTGTACGTGCATCAAAATTATACCTAATTCTGCACGGATACCGACCAATGCGATGGCGTCCGTGAGGCACTGAGTTGGGTTGATTGTTTGGGCTGGGTGACCCCTTTCCCCTCTTTCTTATCGATTTAGTATGCTGAAGGGGCACCCTACTTGACAAATTCTCCATATGCATTCCCTACGATAACATTGTCTACACTTTACTCCCTCCCGACACCTGTGCCACGCAGCGGACAGAAAGTGTGCAAGCTTGCATGGTTCGACTTTCGTTTTAAAGAGCTCGAGGCGTTGGATGCAGTCGGGGATGTCCTCGGGTGGCTCGGGAAGGGTGTGAATGCTGGTCACCATGCAGGGGAGGACACATCAATGATGACTTTAACAGGAAGGTGGATATATGCTAGTGTTTCTACGGAGCTTGGCGGCTGGTTGCGTGCACTTGATCAGCGCACTAGCATACCACATGAATAGTCATATCCGCAACCACCCCAAACGCATCGACTTTTTTCCCATCTACTGTGGAGTTTGGATCTTCGGACTGCATATGGGCAGGATGATTCACTCGGAGAGAATGAAGAAGGCGAGGTAGATCTCGGTAATGGGAGTGATGAGGCTGCCAAGTGGGACACGAGGTCAAGAAGTGGGGAAGGGCTGGTTACGATCCCACCTTGCGCGCGTTCATTTGAGCATAATGGAGATGTTGCGAAGAGTGTAGTGGAATTTCTGTCCGTTTTTTTTTCTCCTGTGGCTGAGAAGTTCCTTCTCATGGGGTATACTGACGACCATCTCCAGATTAACTTGAGAACGAGCACCTTGGTAACATGGATTAGTACCAGGTCATGCGTGAGGTGCCACTACCATATAGTTTCGAGATGCCCCCGAACGAAGGGGAAGAACATGGAGAAGAAGCGGGCCACGGTGCTGTGTCGGATTCATGGTGGAAAAAACACCCGGCGACGTCGCGTTGTCGAAATGGAGGGCACAGGTAGCGGATGTCGTTCGCACGTGTCATTCATTCGGTTGCGAGGGGGAATGAGAGAGGGCTGGCTGTGTTTGACTGACGCTAATCGCTATCGCTAGTATGCGCTATGAAAAGGTGATTTGCGAGAACGTTTTTACTATCCCGATTCAGTTTTGTATAGAGCATGTACACATATTCCTAGCACAGTGAACATGTATGCCCAACTGACCAACACTGAACCGAGTGGTTGCTACTGTAAGACTAAGGCACATCAATATCAGGTTGGCCATCACAATGTATTTTCACTAGTTAAGCACCTATATCAGCTAAGGGAGTGTTATGTCAATGTTTGAATGTACCAAGTGAACACAAGTGTTTCATGTGAGCCATCACAATGCAAGCTGAAGGAGAAAAAGAAAGAATTACGAGAAAATTTAACTAGATCACACTGCATCATCACATGTAAAGTCCAAATGTCATCCAACAAAGGTAGAGGTGGTATTGAGAATTTGCTGACAAGAAGTCCAAGATCAAATTTTTAACCTAGTTTGGTCATCACCAACAACCACCCTCTTGGTTGGTGGGCTTGCTTGTAGTGGCTTGCTCTGAGGTGTAGATGGCAGCCCCAACTGCAATGATTCACCCTTGATAATTGATAGCTTGCTTACCAGTGGCTTGGATTGGCTTGCTAGCAGTGCCAATTTTCATATGGCCTTTTTCATTACATGCTAAGACTCACTCTCATGAATTTCCTGAATGTCAAAGATGGTGGGATGATTGATCCTTCTATAGCAACTTTCAATGATCTTCCATCAATGATTTGTAAGACAAGGATCATTTGGCCATCACAGTTTTCCATTCAACTAGTACCTTCTGTTGGATTTGGATTGCTTACCTACGCATTATTGCTTACATAAGATTACCATTACATCACACCAATTAGTTACCTTAGGTTACTTAGTGACTACAAGTAACCTATAGGGTTAGTTACAGTTCTACACCTTCAGTGTTATTTTATAGCAATGATATGGGACTTTTCCTGAATATATCTGCTTTACTGCAAAAGAGTTGTGTGTTATCAAGGGAGCAAATAGTGTGATATGTATGTAATCATAAATAAATTTTAGTGATGAACTTGTAGCATGATCTGGCCAAAAGAATATACATTGCTTTCCTTTGTCAAGATATATGTTTGGCCAGATTTTGTCCATAGACTGAAAGACTCTGGCATAGCTTATCAGAGTGGGCCTTTTTTCTTTTCCAACTAAAAAATTTATGGAAAGGTCTGCTTATCCAGAGTCACTGCATGGCTGATTGTGGAGAGCATGGCTTGCTCTTGCACATCAATGATGATATTTGACTATATATTGACCAATGATAAACTAGTGAAGGACAAGAGAAAATATGAATTTGGAAAAACATGCATCAGATAAGGCATAGGGTAAAATGTCCTTTGAGTGCACTATTACTGAAAAAAAAAGTTGAGAGAATAGGCTAACATGAAAACTGGATGAAATGCCACTTGCAATAGCAGAGGCCAGATGCAATATCCTTGATCTGTAAAGTGAAATTCAATCTTGGATTGTCCCACCATGTGTTACGGTTGTGGTACGATTCGTCATTGTGTTATGGTTCATCCTTCCCACCTTTTTCCTTCATTTGTTACGGTTGTGGTACGATTCGTCATTGTATTACGGTTCATCCTTCCCATCTTTTTCCTTCAATGTGTCCATCTTTCCCACGTTTCCCATGGACGTTATTCTTCCTTTCTAGGCCGTCTTCTTTTGACCGCCTTGTGTCCCCATTTTCCCCATGATATTCCTCTTGGCACCCCAACGCCCCAATGAACCACTCTTGGGGAATCCTATTTGGTATTGGTCCGTGCATTGAGAGCGGGTATAAATACTATGCCCTTGTACTTGTAGCAGTAAGCTAGTTCTACACAATCACACGTAGTTTCCTAGTTTCCGAGTCATTCCTAAGGTCAATCCGAAGTTGACTAGGAATTCCTAGCTTAGTCCCTTGTCACTTCATACCAAACTACGCTTCACGTAACAAAAGAACTAGCTTCTCACTAGTTGAGAGCTATCTATGCTCCAACCATTCCAGCCTGATACTTTCCTCCCCCTTCTCCTACCAATCCACTAACCTCAGACAGCAGTAGCGAGGACAGTGACCTCTACCAGAACACCCCAACTCCTCCTCCGCCCCAATCCCCTTCCCCTGAAGTGACTCTACCCCATCCCCCAGTCATGAACCAACAACAGAACGATCCCGCTGACCCCGCACCAGCCTTCGTTCCTGGTCCCATTCCCCTAGAATCCAAAGCAGGATTACCCAACGCCTTCTCTGGCGAAACTAAGGATGCCATCCATTGGGGACAGGCAATGGCAGCATATTTCAAGTTGAACCCTGCCCACTATGTCTTTGACGGTCCCAAAATCCTCGTAACGCTCAGCAAGCTGACGAAAGGACGAGGAGTCCCGTTCGCTGAAAAATGGTATCACTGTTACACTGAAAGTAGTTGGAAGTGAAGCGACTAGACAAGAGGCGATAGGGAATTCCTAGTCAACTTCGGATTGACCTTAGGAATGACTCGGAAACTAGGAAACTACGTGTTATTGCGTAGAACTAGCTTGCGTTACAAGTACACGGCGTTGAGTATTTATACTACCCTAATGACGCACGGACCAAAGCTAAAAGGAGTCATTGGGGTAGGGTCAAGGGCAATACGTGGGAAGAATGGGGACACGAGGCTGTCAGCAAATGACCGGGCCTAGAAAGGAAATAACGTCTGACGAACGAGAAGGTAAGTACAACGTTACACTAATGGGAAAGGAAGGGAAAAGAGCAAGGAAGAAAAAGGGATGACCGTAACAACCACCGTCTTAATGATGAAACGATCCCCGACGATGAAAAGACATATGAGTTAATGATGAAAGATTTTGACAAAATCTTTTATCCATTTAATTTCAAGGAAGAAGCTCGCCGAAAGCTTCTGGCGTTAAAGCAAAACGCCCGCGACCATGCGGAAGGTTTTCAGAATTTTGTTGCAGATTTTCAGCTCCATGCCGCACGTAGTGGCATTATGGATCAATTCACATTAATTGACTCCTTCACAGCCGGGTTAGACCCTCAGCTTAGTCAGATGATCTTGTCAATGGCCGCAATCCCGGAGACTCTCGATGAGTGGGTTACTGCCGCATCTCGCTTCCATGCCCAACAACAAAGAATTCGTGCCATCCGCGCTGGAGGATTATTGAGCCTTGGCGCAGGGCAACACCGGTGAGACCCGAACACCATGGACGTTGACACAGTCTTCCTCTCCCCGACTAATCGCACAAAGCATTTACGGAAGAACTGTTGCTTTATTTGTCACAGGATTGGCTGCAGAGCAAGCAATCACCCTGACAAACAAGCACGAGTACAACCAACCGGAAATGCGACCAAAGTCTCTCGTTCCTTCCCTCAACGAGAAAATGGTCCTGGACCTTCCCGTATCCCTCGCCCAACTCCCATCCATGCCATCCAGACTGAACAACAACTGGTTGAATCTGAGCTGACAAAGCTCGATTTGTTTATTTCTCGCTTAGTGGAAAAAGGAACCACCGCCGACCAGATTCATAATGTTTTGGAGGCATGTTATGAAGACAACACCAAAGTAGAGGAAGTGGCCAGGGTAGAATTGGCGAAAGCGAAAGGAAAGGATTTTTAAAATGGGAGAAAGTGAAGTCAACCGCTTCTCTCCCCATCGAAATAGTAGCCGCTGTACATAACGAACGACAGGAATTGACTTCTATGCGTCTTCCCCTCAAACTGTATGGCTCTCATACCCCAGTTGACACCCTTGCTCTAATCGATAGTGGAGCCACAGGAAACTTTATTGATGAATGATTCGTTGAAAATCATTGACTCCCGCTTCAACGATTAGCTGTCCCAAGGATCGCTCATAACGTAGATGGAACTCGAAATAAGACCAAAAAAATCACGCACAGTGTAACTGTCGCAGCGAAAATTGGTCCTTGGGTTAAGCCCTTAACCTTCCTAGTACTTGCACTCGGCAACGACCACCTTATTCTAGGAATGCCCTGGCTACGAACGGTGAATCCCACTATAGATTGGCAAAACGGGACAGTAGATCTCTCCATACCAGCTAAGCCAAAAGACACAATATCCTTACCGCCCGAAAACTACCTCACTCGTTATCTTGCAACCAATGTGGATAACAAGATTGTGGCCCTATGGAAGAAACGTTATCGGGATAATCGGGCAGAATGCTTGTGTCGAACGACCATCGCCACTGAGCTAGCCCAAAAACAAAAGCAAGAAGAGCGGGTCCTTCCAAAAGAGTTCTCGACCTTTGCTGACATTTTCGGACAGCCAAAAGCTGGACGACTCCCCCCGTCCCATTCCTTCGATCATGCCATCACGCTGAAGCCACATTTTATCCCTCGTGTAGGAAAAATATACCACCTGACTCCACAGGAGTGCGACGCCTGCAAGAAATTCCTTGACGAAAATCTCAAGACCAGATGGATTGTCTCTTCAAAGTCTCCTCAGGCTTTGCCATTCTTCTTTGTGCAAAAGAAGACAGGCGATCTTCGTCCGTGCCAAGATTACAGATGTTACGCTAATGGTAGTATCGATAGTGATAGACCTTCTAGTCAGTGGAGTAACCCAGCGACCTTAGAAGTTGCACAGGAAGATCTAGGAACTACACTGATATTGCGTAGAACTAGCTTAGCGTTACTATTACATGCGCTCTGGTATTTATCCCATCTACTAGTGCGAACGGACCAAGCGGTGTCTACCTATTCTGGACGACGAAAGTATGGGGAACGACTAAAGGGGTTATGGGAGTTATTGGGGACACGAGGATAATGCGAAGTTATCCTAGAAAGGAAAAAAGCGTCCAAGAGAACGGAAAGATAGCGGAAATGAACTTGAGATAGCGGAAATGAACTTGTGGAATGAACTACCGAAAAGAGACAAAGAGAAAGAAAAGAAAACCGTAACAGAATCTCCCTAAGAAAGAATAGGTAACTAAAGAATCTAGGGATAAAAGACAAGCATAGAATGTGAGCCTAGAAAAGGATGATAAAATGGTTGCATTTTAATAACTAGAAAGCTGTTGTAATGAGATCAGGAATTGTCCCAAGAATATAAGTAAAGATACAACCAGGAAAGGGTCTGGTTATTAGTGTAATCAATCAAAAGAAAAGAACAAAAAAATTATCATATAAAGCAAGAGAATGCTAATGATCAGTAAAGACAATCAGGAAGATGATCAAGAGCTAAGAAAGAAGAATAACAGTATAAAAGGGATAAAACATAACAGATCATATCTTGGAAGGAATTGTTCATAAAATGTTGAAATGTAGCTGGAGAGTTGGAAAGGCCAAAGAATATAGTAGTTGGTTCAAATAGCCCCTGATAGGTGATGAAGGTGGCCTTCCATTGGTCTCTTTCTTTGATATGAATGTTATTGTAGCCCCAGTGAATGTCAAACTTAGTAAAGTAGGATGCTCCTTTGAGCCTGGAGATAAGATCAGAGATAAGGGGAAGGAGATAGGTGTCATGGATAGTATGCTCATTAACATATCATCTACTGCCTTTCATTCATCAGGGGAAAGAGGATAGATCTTTGAAATCTTGGGGATGAAGGTTTCTTTCATATTCAAAACATGGTTATATGGTCTAGAGGAGGAAATATGTCCTATCACTTCTTTTGAGAAGACAGAGGCAAATTCTTCATATTCAGATGGTAGCATTGCTTTTGGCTTCACTTCCTCTGCAGCTATAGCTAGCTCTGTTGATTGTGTGAGCCTGGCTACTATTCAAGAGATCTTTGGACTAATCATCATTTGTTCCTGCATTCAATGAAGAGTAGCTATGGTGTAGAAATTGAGCTGTTGGTGAACTAGTTGTTCAGGGGTATCATAATCAAGGTATTGGTTAAGTCCTTCAGACTCTTTCTTTAGCTTTCCTTTAGATAGGTAGGAGGCATGTGCTCTAACATGTTTAAGGTAAAGGTTGAGGGATTTATCTAAGGATTCATCCAGGGTGATGGTTCTTTTTTTCCAATCAATGACTGGATTCATTCATTCCAGCCATGGGGCTCCAAGAATGACATTTTCCTTGCCACAGTTCATGACATAGAATATATTGAACATATGCTATTATAGTAGATAGTTCACATGCATGTAGCATATAATTTGAACTCCTATGCTGAGTTCCAATAGAAACTAGACATCTAACCACTATGTCTAAGCAGTAACCCACCAAGCCTTATCCAGTGAGTACAGCAACCTTTCCTCATAGATGGTGCTACACCATACTCTCAACAGGTTATGAGCCCTGATGGCTAGTATGTGCTCACTGGAGAGTTGAGTGAAAGCTCCTCTCTATTGCTGGACACTCACTGGTTGCTATAGTTACCTGGATATGTGCTAGTATACCTCTGCAGTCTCTCCCAGGTCCACTAGTCAAAAGATTGCACCTGATAAAGAGCATGAACCCATGCTGGATGTCACTGATCACCTTAATTGGCTTGAATGCCATCTGGGAGAGGAGGAACCTATCTTTGTTTGTTTCTCTATTGTCACTTCAATGCTGACAAATGTTGCAGATCCAAGCATGTTGTCCAAAGATATTCACACACCAGTTTTCAATGGCTCAAACTTTAATGTCTGGTGGCCTACCATGAAGGCCTATCTTCAAGCATCAGGTGCTCTTTGGAGTACCTGTTATGAATCAATATTATCACCCCTAAGTCCCTCCACCATCTTTCCTGACCCCAGAAGCTACTTTCGCTCTAAGGTACCTTTATCTAATCTTATCTATAGGGTGGACCAAAACCCAAAATCTTCGCCCATAAATCCTGGACCAATGGACCAATCCCTTGGCCCCAGCTCTTCCCCCCTACTCATATGCATCTAGAAGCACCCATGGACACCCTTACCTCCCATAGATTCCATCCCCTTGGTGGCAGATCTCTAGATAACCCCAAGGGTGACTTACATATCAAACATGCGATCTATCATATCCAGGGCTATGCTGCCACTGCAGCAAAGATCCCTCATGTATATACTTCCATTCTACATGTGCTAACCATGCCTCCCTATGCCCTAGACAATCCAATCATTACATCTAAGTACAACTCATGTAAATAGTTAGTTAGTATATAAAGCCCAAGGAACTTGACCAGGGGAGACTCCACAGTCAAGTTCTCTTGGTGTTCTCCCTCTGGTGGGAGGCCCTAGCAAGATAGACTCAGTCCCACATATCCCCCTTTCTCTTATCTTCACACATATTGGCCCCCTCTCCATAAGATCTCTGTTATTAGTCCTATCTAAGGATTGATTAGAGGTTAGAGGTGTTTCAGTACCTATATTCCTACACTTTATGCACTCAATGTGACATCATCACCTGAGGACCACAAACACTTTATCAATTGGCACAAGGCCAATGACTATCTTATCAGTTCCATCAAGCTCTATATGACAGACAATATCCATCAATACTTCACACAGGCAACAGCACAGGAACTAATTGATGCTGTCAAGAAAAAATACCAAAGCTCCTCTATTGCTGCCACCTACTCCCTGTTCTGGGAGTTACTCAACACTTCTGTCCCCTCCTCATCTCACCCAGGTCTGGCTTTAACAAAGGTTGTCACACTCTTTGGCTGCCTTGAAACAGTGGGATATAAATTCCCCACCAAAATCCAATCCATGATGGTTCTCACTAAGCTTTTCCCCACTATGGATGTTATCTCCCAGATGATAGTGCAAGCCAAGAAGGTCCCAACTGTGGATGAAATCCATAGTGCTGCCATCCTGTCATGGGAATCTTGCTCTCTTTCCAAGGGAAAATCTGGCCAATTGGCCAACAAGGTCTCTGCAGTTAAGCAGAAGGGCAAGGAGCCCACTTTCCAGCAGCAGCAGCAGAAAAAGTGGCAGCAACAAGGCAGCAATGAGGAAAAGAAATTCTGTTGCCAAAAGCATGGAAAGGAGGGCAACTGTTATGTTTTATTCACTTGTACCCCTTTTCTCTCTTTTACCTTTCCCTGATTCTTCCTTTTCTGATGATATGATAACCTTTCCATTGTCTTGTCTATGTTTCCCATGATCTAGATGCTATTTCCATTTCAGGCCTTTGCTTATTGAATGCCTCATGTCCTCTTTGTCCCCTTGATTGATGGTTGCCTGGTTACCTTCAATTATGACTTGACTTGACTCATGATGAGTCATTCTGCAGCAGACACTGCTTGGTCCATGCACTGTCTAGATACCTATTTAACCTTGGCACATTATACCCTGTACTTTAAACTAGATCTCCCTTGTATCTTTTGTACCTTGTATCAATTGATCCATTGGTTTCTCCAGCATTCTGCCCAGCAGTCTGATTGGATGACTACACTTCACTGATTCCAGAATCTAAGTCCTCTGGCTTAGAAGGCACTGACACCTTCAACATGAAGGCCCAAGAACCAAACTCTCTTCAAGGGCTATGCTCATCTCTACCTAGGCCAAGCATAACAGTGACAAGTCAAAGCTCCAAGCCAACACCACAACAGCAGAGACCCCCCAGGTGGCTTTGGCTGCCTTCTCTCTCTAGGCCCCCTACACAGATGGCCCTACTCCTGCTGTGGACCCTCAGGTCCTGGCACATCACTCTGCCTGTATCTACCAAGGTGCAGAAGGTCCTGCCACTGACCCTCAAATCAAGCAGGCTTTTTCCCTAGTGCACCAGATGGGCCTCAAGCCCTTGTGTGAAACAGTTTGGTGCATAGATGCCCATGTGACCCCTGGCATGCTGCTGGAGGTCTGTCTTCTGATGACTCTTTCTCTTTCCACAAGGATTGAGAAACTTCCACCCTTGCCTCCACCAGTAACCCAGGCATTGTATGATAGGTATAACAACCCTAAATATGGTGAGGAGTCAGAAGAAGAGGTCCTGTCAAAGAAGAGGAAATGCTCCCACCATCACCAGATCAAAATGGCTCCATCTACCTTATGGAGCAAGAAAGACCTCAATGATATTGTTGACATATATGGGTCAGTTCCTTCTGAGGACCTTGATAAGGAGTTGGCCACCCTGGCAGGCCTTGATATGGAAAATTCCACCAATGTTTTTATATTATACATGCCTCCTTTCATTGGCTCAACATCATCACTAATTGATCACCATATCTGCACAGATCTTAGTAGTTTATGTTTGGACAATATAGATACCATGCATATATCTATGCTAGTAAAAATGGACACTGCTCTCCCTCTATACAGGTTTGATGAGTGTGCATGCCCCAATGTCAGCAAAGAAAAATCTAAGTATGGATGCAACCATAAGATCCCAGATAATGTCTGGATCTTACATTCTGGTGCCTTAATGCACTTCACCCCTGACCAATTGGATTACATAGAGTACAATGAATTACTGCACAATCAATGGATCCCAGTATCCATCACTGCATCAGTAATCTTCATAAAAGGAAAAAGAAAAGTCCTGATATGATGGGAAGATATGAATGGCAAAATACACATCCTACCACTCCATAATGTCAGGCATATACCTACTGTAATAGCAGCATAAAGCTCATTTCCATAGGTTGGCTTCTAGCCAAAGATGCCTTAATTAAAGGAACAACCAAGGAGTTAACCATGCTCTATGGCAATGGCAAGGTCTTGGCACCATTTATGCCAGATCTTAATGCCCAATTCCTATTCTCAATTCATGCACTGCCCTTAAGGATCAACACAACAACTGCATTTTCCTTATATCTTATAGAAATAATTTGGTCACCCTGACAAAGATACCCTTTGTCAGATGAAGAAGCACACTAAAGGCTTCCCTGATGATGTCACAATTCCTACAGAGGTCCCAGTATGCCAAAGATGTATCAAAGGCAAAATGCCTAATAGAAGTTTCCCTTCTAATGAGCATTGCACTACCTGTGTCTTTGAGTTGATCTATTTAGACCTCAAAGTATTCCCCCTTGACTTATATTGCAAATATAAATATGCAATTACCTTGTTGGATGATTATTCATTCTTCTCCTGGGTGACTTTAATGTGCACCAAAAATGAAGCCTTAGCATCAACCAGGCACTTCCTGAAATTAGCCAATACCCAGTTTGAGGCAAAAGTTAAAGGTTGGATGTTGGATGCCAGTGGTGAATACAAATCCCATGCATTTGATCAGATGCTCAAGAGGCAAGGGATTATGATATACCAATCTGCCCCTTATACCCCCATGAAAAATGGCAGAGCCAAAAGGCTCATGAGGACTATATCAGAGAAATTGGAGTCACTATGGCATGATGCCTGCATACCCAATAGCTGGTGGGAATTCTCATTCCTCCATGCCAACCACTTGTACAATTGTACACCCATGGCAAGACTCAATGGCAGAGCACTATTTGAGCTGTTACATGGATGTCTTCCCAATGTTTTCCATCTTAGAGTTTGTGGATGTGCAGCATATGTACATATCTCTGCTGACACACATGATAATAAGCTCACCCCTAAGACTGAGTTAATGCTACATTTGGGAATGGCCCTTGGCATGACCAGCAATTACATATTTATGTGCCAATCTAATGTCATTTACACATTGGCACATGCAATCTTCAATGAAGCCCTTATGCCAAGATGTAAGGGTAAGGAACCCACTACTGCTGCTACCCAAAAGCAGCCTCTGTCTAGAGATAATGATATGGTTGAGCAACCCATGGGGGAGCTCCCTGATCACTCCAATGATGATAACCTACTCAGATGACCACCTATCTGAGCCCCCTCTCCTCCTGCTCCTATCTCTTGCACTCCTAGGCTGGTTCCACAGGTGCCAGTAACTCTACTAAGAGCTCCACAGCCTGGACTGCCAGCTGTCCCTCCAGCTCCTAGATGCTCTATCAGAGAACACCACATGCCTTGCCAGCCTAGCAATGTCTATGGTGATGACTGGCACCTGGTCAAGCAACAGAAGGATGTGGAAAGCACTTTGTGATGGCATGTCATTGTCAGCAAACCAGGGCCCTCATCACACCCTATGCCTGGACCATCAAATGTCCCTGGCAGTTTTCCCAACATATCTGGTGATAATATACCAACCCCCTCATCTTCTGATATGGAAGAAGACATTGACCAGCTCTGCCAGGAAGGGGGGGCTGGACTTCTCACCCATTTGATGTCAAAGGCAATACCACATGGCAAACTTCTGCAGAGTCTAAACCACATTGTGAGTGGACATTTAAGGACACCTCCATACTATCATCTGCAGCCTAAGAGGAGTGGAAAGCCACATGTTGATGTGAGCTTGATATGCTCAAAGAACAGAAAGTCTTTGAACTGGTCAAACCCCCTAAGGGGCATAAGGTTATTGATAACCACTGGGTATTTGATGTAAAACCCAATGGTTGTAAGTGGGCACACCTTGTAGTGAAAGGCTTCTCCCAAGTCAAAGGTCTTGATTTTGATCAAATCTCCTCATTAGTTGTGCAGTTTGAGACAATGCAACTTATGTTAGCCCTTGCTACCCTGGAATCCTGGCATATCGAGGCTCTCAATGTCAGAAGTGCTTACCTATATGGGAAGCTTAATGAAGAGATCTACATGCATCAGCCCCAAGGCTTTGTAGTCCCTGGTAAGGAACACATGGTGCTGCACCTCTGGCACATCCTATATGGCTTGAAACAAGCTGGACTCTTCTGGTGGGAGACTTTTAAAGATTCCATGAAAGATCTCAGCTTCAATTGATTGAGATTAGATGCTGAACTATTCCTTTATCAGAGAAAAGGCACAGTTGTCACTGTCATTTATGTTGATGATGCCATGTTCTGTGGTCCCTCCAAAGCCATAGTCAATGAGATTAAGGGCTTATTTATGAAGAAATGAGAATGCAGAGATTGAGGTCCTGCAAAGGAATTTTTACATATGCAAATCCACTGATCAAGATGCAGCATCTTAATTGATCAATGTGATTATCTCCTGAAAGTTGTTGAACACTATGGAATAACAAATTCCAGACCTGCACCCACTCCAGTGCCCAAGGAACACTATCCTCTCTCAAACACAGCCCTAGTTGACCCAGAACTTAGATCTACATACCAAATGGTAATCAGATCACTCCTATACCTTACTTTGGGTACTAGACCAGATATAGCTTATGCTGTAACCACCCTGGCCAAGCAAAACACCAACCCTAGCCAAGAGTATCTCAACAAGGCTAGATATATTTGCTGGTACCTTAATAGAACCAGACACTATGTTATGCCTGTTGTAGTACCAAAGGACCTTCTAGTCTTTAGAGTAACCCAGAGACCTTAGAAGTTACGCTGGAAGAACTAGGAACTACACTGGTATTGCGTAGAACTAGCTTATCGCTACTAGTACATGCGCTGGGTATTTATCCTACAGACCTATGTGAACGGACCAAGCGGTGCCTCCCTAATCAAGGTGACAAAACTATGGGGAACGACAAAAGGAGTTAGGGAGGAAAGATGGGGACACAAGGATAACTTGAGGTTAGCCTAGAAAGGGAAAAGCGTCCAAGATAATGGAAATGAAACAATTGGCTAAATGGAGACAAATGAAAAGGAAGCGTAAGCGTGAAAGAAGACAAGACAATGAAGAAAGAAAAGAAACTGTAACACACTATGCCTTAGTCTTTGATGGTGCTTCCCAAGTGGGTTTAATAGGCCATGCTAATGCTGATTGGGGATCTGACCCTAATACCCATTGCTCTCAGACTGGCTGGATAGTAAAATTGGCTAACACCTCTTTCTCTTGGAAAACCCACCAGCAGAAATGTGTCATATATTTCTCTACTAAGGCCAAATACATTTCCTTATCTGATTATAGTTGACAGTTAGTATGGTTACATTCTCTCTTGACCAAATTAGAGTATGATCTACTGCCAATCCCCCTTTGTGGTGATAATCAGGGATCCATCTTTATGGCATCAAACCCTGTCACTGAAGTGTGCTCTAAGCACATAGACATTAAGTGGCATAGGATCTGTGATTTCATAAAAGAGTGGTTGATCAAGCTCTTCTATATAGAAGGATCTGAAAACCCTGCTGATATCTTTACTAAGAATCTTGGATGTGTCAAGTTTGAGAAATTTAGATCAAAACTAGGCCTTGTATTTTACAATAGTCCTCCTATCTCATAGTTGCCATTCTTACTATATGTTTTTCCTCCTTATGTATACAAAACATAGGGGAGTGTTGAACATATGCTATTATACATAGTAGATAGTTCACACACATGTAGTATATAATTTGAACTTCTACACTGAGTTCCAATAGAGACTTGGCCTCTAACCACTACATCTAAGCAGTAACCCACCAAGCCTTATCCAGTGAGTATGGCAACCCTTCCTCATGGATGGTGCTATGTCATACTCTCAACAATACAACCTTTTGTGTCTGCTCTCCTATCTTCATATATAGCATAGTGGAAAAGCAAACAGTAGTGTTGTGTGATTGGCCAGCATTTCTAGCAATAAGGAGTTGGGCTAGTCATTCTAGGGGAATCTTATGATGCTTTGTGAAGTGGTGGTCAATACAGGATATCTCTGCTCCTGAGTCAATAAGAGCAGATGTTTCAATGGTTTTCAAAGTTTCTTGTGTTACAATGAGTTGAATAGGCAAATGTAATGATTTTGATCATTATTCAGCTACAAATACAGGCAAGCAAGTAACTTTGGAAATGAAGGATATTGATGTTGATCCAGGCCTCCTATCTAAAAATCCTTTTGCATGAAAAGGTGGGTGGAGAGCATGCCCACTGTTTCTTCTCCAACATCTTCTCTGTCATCTTTCTTTTCTTCCTTTGCTTCCACCCTTTGTACCTCCTTTTTTTTGGCAGGTTTCTTGTTGCAGTTAGGACAGTCCTTGGATAAGTGACCTTGCTGATGACAGTTGAAACAAAGGCCTTGCTATTTGTGTTCAGCAAGTTGTCCCATTGTTAGTCTATCTACATCCATGGTGTTCAGGTCACAAGGAATTGCAGACAATGAAATGGTTTGCCAGTAAGGGGGAATATAAGGGGTGAAAGAGATTCTTGTTATGTTTTATTCCCTTTATATTGTTATTCTTTCTTTTCAGCTATTGTTCCTTCCTTGATTGCCTTTCCTGATCACTAGCTATTCCTTGATTCATATGATAGCTCCTTTATTCCTTTCTTTTTGACTGATTATGCTAATTTCCAGATCCTTTTCTGGTTGTACCTGTTACAACACCACACTTTATTGTGCCAAAATGTACACTTTCTTATGCTACACTTAGTTATCTTCACTATCTTATCTTTTCTTCAACACTTCACACTTCTTTTAACTTTAGCTGGCTAGACCTGGTACCAATTACTTCTTTAGATCACTCCACACACTAGGATGTGCAGACCAACCACAGTAAGGTCTGTGCACAGTAGAACTATCATATAAATAGGTAGGATCATATACCAGACACTCTAGCCTAATCCATTTGTACTTTTGTTGGCATTTAGTCTTCTAGACTTGAGCTGCAGAGTATTAAGGGCAAGTCTCATCCTATTTTCATCTCATTTATCCATCCTCTACTCTATCTCTTGCCAGTCTTGGTGAAATACTGTAAGATTGTCCAGCCAGTGTGGTACCATTAGTCTTTGAGGCTTAAGATCATAACAGTACCTTAGCTAATCTCTTTCCTTGGATATTATGTCTTGACCTTATGTTTACTCTTTTTTTTGATCCCATCCCTGATCTAGTTATCTTTACAGAACAGTCTTTCATTTCTAGGCTCACATCCAATGCTTGCCTCTTGTCCTTTGATTTTTTAGTTACCTTTCTTTCCTCAAGGGAGATCTACCTTTCATAGTGACCTCTAAGATACCCTGTACTCTAAGACTAGACACTCTTGTATCTTGCAACCCACCAGTCAATAGATCTTCAGGTTTCTCCAGATATTTGCCTAGCAACTCATCAGACAGTCTACTTCATTGATCCTATGATACAAATTCTCCAGTTTAGGAGGCATTGATACCTTCAGTGCAAAGGCCCTGACTCAGATCCCCTTTTAAAAGCTACACTCATCTCTACCTGGGCCAAGTGTAACAGTTTCCTTAATGTTTTATTTCTTCTCTTACTTTGTCATCTATCCCTATCATTTCCTCTTCTCATGTTGCTCTCTTTCTCTATTTGAATGCTTCTTTCTTTTTCAGGTAGTATCCTTATTGCTATCTTGTGTCCCCATTTTCCCCCATATTCCAGTCTTGGCATTCCCAATGCTTTCCTATTCTAGAGTAGCATAGCTTGGTCTGTTCACCAATTGGTATCACATAAATATCCTGCAATATATAACAATAGTTCCAAGCTAGTTTCATGCAATCCAACATAGTTTCCTAGTTTCCCTGCTTTTCCTAAGGTCAACAGTCCTTTACTATCTGACTAGGTATTGTTACAAAAATCAGAGTATTTTACATCTAAGCATGCAAGTTCTGTTACGTTTTATTCCCCTTTAGCCCCTTTTCTTTCAATTACCTTTCCATGATCTTTCCATTCTTGTTCATATGATAACATTTCCATAGCCTTGACTCATTTTTCCATGTTTGGACGCTATTTCTGTTTCAGGCCTTCTCTTCTTGAACGCCTCATGCTCCTTCCATTTCCCTTGATTGATGGTTGCATAGTTACTTCTGACTATGACTCAACTTGACTCCTGATGAGTCATTCTGCAGCAGACACAGCTTGGTCTGTGCACCATCTAGATACCTATATAGATTGTCATGCGATGTACTTGTACACTAAGTTGTTTCTCCTTTGTATCTTGCAATATACTAGTCAATAGATCCTCTGATTTCTCCAACACTTGCCCAGCAACCTGTTTGGACATTCAACTTCACCAATTCTCTGATATAAGTCCTCCAGCTTGAGAGGCAATGATACTTTCAGTGTGAAGGCCCAGATTCAGAACCACCTTCAAAGGCTACACTTGTCCTTACCTGGGCCAAGCATAACAAAAGGAACAACTTCTTCTAGATAGTGCCACCATTGTTGTGAGTGCACTCCCTCCTACCATTTCTCACCACACCCCCCGAATCAACCCCTGAATCTTTGCTGCCTATTAAGGCCAGCATACCTCTACTCCTCCTACCCCAGAAGAAGAAGAAACAGTGTTACAGTTTTACGACAGGACTACCCTTTGTCCGTCTTAACATTGGGGTCCTCAGTCTAACGGTTCATTTCTTTCCTTTGCCCTACTCTCCGCCCCTCCCACTATGGTATAACGATTAGATCTTTCCTTCACTCTTGTGTTCCCGACCGTAGGATAACGCTTGTCTCCTAGGTTGTCTGTATTACCGGCAACGTGCCGTACACGTGTTTGCCATGAGGCCTTCTTTGCTTCTGCCTCATAGCCGTTTCTGTTATTAGCTTACCTCATGCTACGCCCAGGGCTAAGGGCGTTTCCCATTTAGGTCAACCCTTGCACCAGGGTTGAGGGCTTACCATAGATAGCGCTTAGTCAGCATGGTCTGTGTGCCATGGCTGGTAGTATAAGTAGTAGCGCTTTCCCTGTTGTAGCCCTAAGCTTAATCTCATCGTTACAACGCCTAAGTGTGGGCTAATAACTTCTTGTGGCTTTCTCCTCATTCCGGTTGCCATACCCTGAGGATTCCATCGCCTTTGACCATCCTCACTCCGCCGTCGTGCCCTGAGGATTCCTTTCTTCATTCAGTCTTCGTTCCTCGTCATTCCGGCATACGCCCTTGACGACCTCACCAACCCACCACGTTCGTCTCTATCGTCGTCTTCGTCCTCACAACTATCCTAGTGGACGTTGCTCTAGCAATCCTTTCGTCGGCAGTTCTCCTTACTGGAGTATTATATCTTGTTGTCGTCCTCGTAGTGGCTGCCATTCGAAGCTACTGGCTCACTACGTAACAAACAGAACATGAGACTACTACTGATGAAGATCTCAATCTAGACCCCCCAGATCAGACAATGATTGCTTTAAGCCAATTGTTCTCTCAGATACCTTCACCATCCACCACTCTTCCTCCTTTTTCCCCAGCACTACCCTTTCCCCTACTTCCCACCTATTTAACCATCCCCACCCCTCCTCCAATGATGACCCAACAGAAACCTATTGAGCTTTGTCTGAATACCCCTGACGAATATGGCAGATCCCCATCCAGAGTAGCAGACTGGCTTAGCAACATACAAACATACCTTCTGGTCAACAAGGAGGTGTATAACAACAATGACAAGAGAGTGGCATTTGCACTCTCATATATGAAAAAAGAATCTGCCTTGACCTGGGCAACTGTTGTCCAAAATCAGGCACTTGATGCCCAATCTTTTGGGATGTTTATGGATTTTGTGATGAAGTTCAAGGCAGACTTTGAACACTCAGACCAGAAGCATCAGGTGCTAGGATGGCTTACCACCTATTGCATCCACAAGAATGAAAATCTAACTGGGTATATTAACCAGTTCAAGGTAAAGACCATTCAAGCCAAACTTAATGAAACCACTGACTCAGCAGTACTCATTTCATATTTTGCTGCCAGACTTCCTCCTCCCCTAATGCAACGAATCCAATCTATGGATACTGTCTCTACAAAGATAAGTGAATGGTATACAAAAGCTGTTCATTTCAAAACACAATAGGATCTTGCAGATTGAATTGAGAAACAACATTCTTGATCCTCCACTTCCTACGTTCCCCCTTATTGACGGAATACCCCATCTACTTCCACTCTTCATGACCCAAACACAATGGACATCAACCAGCTTACTGTTGAACAAGTCACAGAACACAGACAATGAGGTCTTTGCTACAATTGTCATAAGCAAGGACATGTCTCTAAGGAATGTCCAGATCACCAAAGATATCCAAAAAAGAAGGAAGTGTGAAAGATAGAAGCAAAAGAAGAAGACAAGAGTGACAAGGAAAGTGCCAAAGAAAAAACAGTGAGCAGGCTCTCTGCTTGCCTCTTCAAACCACAGGATTTTTAGATGGGAAGGCTGCTTCAACATCAGTACCTTCCATTTCAAAGGTTACATGTTCTCCTGTATTTGTAGCAGAGTGATGTTCAAAGTCACTTAGATTGCCAATCCAACTTATTGCTACCACTGGAACCTTGAAAACCATCAACACCTCCACCCTTATGAAACACCTCTGATCTCTACACAGGCCTAGGTAAGCCTAATGATTGAGATCTATGGAGAGGGGGCCAAAGTATGGATGAAGATAAGAGAAAGGGGAATAGATGGGACTGAGTCTATCTTGCTAGGGCCTCCTACCAGAGGGAGAACACCAAGAGAACTTGACTGGGGAGTCCCCTGGTCAAGTTCCTTGGGCTTTATATACTATCTAGGTATTTACATAGGTTTTGACTAGATCTAGTGATTACATGGGCTAGGGTATAAGGAGGCATGTAAAGCACATGTAGAATGGAAGAATATGCATGAGGAGTCCTTGCTGCAGTGGCAGCATAGCCCTGG
>JBBPJT010000153.1:0-45795 GCA_038088895.1 Xerocomus potaroensis | reverse complement strand
CATCATCAAAGCAGAACTCCTATGAAGCGGCAATGGTTCTCAAAATCGTGCGATACCTGAAACAACAAGGATACAAAAATGCGGACATGGTCGTCCTGACGCCGTATCTAGGGCAATTGTTCAAGATCCGTGAGGCGCTCAAGAATGACCATGATCCAGTTTTGGGTGATCTGGACGCCAACGATCTGCAAAGGGCCGGGTTAGGGGGTCCGGTAGCTACGAAGGCTCACCAACCTGGGATACGATTGGCAACGATCGGTAAGGCTTCTATTAGGTATAACTCCCAGTGTGTATGTGACCAGTTTTGTAGATAACTATCAAGGAGAAGAGAGCAAAATCGTAATCGCAAGTCTGACGCGGTCGAATCCTGAATGCAGTATTGGCTTTATGCGGGCACCTGAACGCCTTAATGTCCTTCTCTCACGTGCGAGGGATGGACTGATTCTCATCGGAAATGCGCATACGTTCCTCAAATCCAAAGGAGGCGACACTTGGGAGAAATTTTTCTCGATGTTGAACGACCGACGATATGTCTACGAAGGGTTTCCAATCAAATGCGCGAGGCATCCGTCAAGGACTGCGATTCTCTCGCAGTCAGAAGAATTTGGCTATCGATCCCCTGACGGCGGGTGTACCGAGCCCTGGTAAGACGCCCCAGTCTACTGTCTCAACGTCTGTGGTGTTTCACTCACTACTCGCACAGTGGTGTACTCTTGAAGTGTAACCTCCATCCATGTCCCAAGAAGTGTCATCCATTACAATCTGCACCTGGCCAGCCCGACGTTCATTCTACCATGCTGTGCATGCGTCCGTCTCAAGACAAATGTCCCATTGGTGTGCATACGATGGCTTGGAAGTGTCACCAGGGCCGTCCAGAGTCATGTGTTACGTGTGATCGTCTGGCTAAGCGTCTCGAGAAACAAGCGTTGATGGACATCAAGGCCCAAGAGGAACGCGATAGAGCGCAGCGCGAGCACGATATAAAGATGACGGAGCTTGAGGCCAAGTTACAATTCCAACAGGAGGCCCTGAAGGACATCAAGGCACAGAAGGACAGGGAGAACGAGATAAAGCAAAAGGAGAAGGAGATCGAGGATGCGAAGAAAAAGCTCAGTGATTCGGCGAAAGCTGCGAAACGGGCGGCTGAAAAAGCGAAGGCGGCGTCTCAAAACCCACCCCAAGTCGCTCCAAATGCGTCCAATACAGGCGCGCCTCGGCCACCTCGTCCGACATTCCCATCCCCTGCGAGAGACAAATGGGAGAATCAGAAACGAGTCGATGGGGAACAAAACGACGCCATCGACAAAATCATGGAGATGACAGGTCTCGAGCAAGTCAAGGAACAGATCTTGCGGATCAAAGGTAGCCTCGACACGATGCATCGTCAAGGTGTACCTATCAACAAGGAGCGTATAAATCTTGCTCTACTCGGAAATCCCGGGACAGGTACGACTCATAGTGACGCGTGAAAAAGAAGAGAGTCTGATCCGACATTCTAGGGAAAACAACAGTTGCGCGGTTATACGCACAGTTCCTCGAGTCCATACAGGCCCTTCCGGGGAACGCGTTCATGGAAACGACGGGCTCCAAACTCTCTTTCGAAGGTGTACAAGGCGCACAAACCCTGATCGATGATGCATTGAAGGCCGGCGGGGGTGCCATCTTTGTTGACGAGGCTTATCAACTCGTCAGCGATAACGACCAATCTGGCAGACAAGTCTTAGATTTCCTCCTCGCGGAAATGGAGAACAGGGTCGGCACGCTTGTGTTCATCATCGCCGGTTATAGCAAGCAGATGGAGAAGTTCTTTGAACATAACCCGGGGTTGCCGAGTCGGGTGCCCTACCAGCTCACGTTCGCGGATTACACTGATAAAGAATTGCTGTCCATGTTGGGGGATCTCGTTTTCAAACGCTACAATGGGCAGATGAAGGTGGAAAATGACGTCGACGGACTGTACGCTCGGATTGCTGTCAAGCGACTGGGTCGCGGTAGAGGAAGGCCAGGATTTGGGAATGCACGTGCATTACAGAACATGTTTGCTAAAATCCGTGAACGCCAGGCTGAGCGAATCGAAAAAGAGCGTCGGTCAGGCAAGCAGGTGGATGACTTCCTACTCACCAAGGAAGATCTGATTGGTCCGGATCCGTCTCAAGTTCTACCTACTAGCGCACCGTGGGCGAAGTTGCAAGGTCTTATCGGGTTGGAGTCCGTCAAGGATTCCGTACGCAACTTCTTCGCGCTCTTGGAGACAAACTATCAGCGAGAGTTGTCAGAGAAGGAGCCGATCCAATTCTCACTCAATAGGGTCTTTCTCGGTTCACCAGGGACAGGAAAGACATCGGTAGCCAAGTTGTACGGTCGGATCCTCGCAGATCTTGGTATGTTGAGCAACGGCGAAGGTAAGACAACCTAATCCGGGGCATGTCGCAGTGCTAAGAGCGTGATGTATCTTGTCAGTCGTGGTCAAAAACCCGGCAGATTTTGTCGGTGCTCACTTGGGACAATCGGAGAAGAACACCAAGTCGATACTAGAGAGTACAGTCGGGAAAGTACTCGTGATTGACGAGGTTAGTCCCTTTCACCGTGTGAATCAACGGTATTCTAATGGGCCTCTAGGCGTATATGCTGTACAGCAAAAGTGCGATAGATCCTTACAAAACCTCGGTGATCGACACTATGGTAGCTGAGATTCAGAGCGTTCCGGGAGAGGATCGGTGTGTGTTATTGCTTGGATACAGAGAACAAATGGAAGAGATGTTCCAGGTAACGTTGTCTCTCTTCGATTGTCCTGATTTACATGACGATATCTTTGTGTAGAATGTCAATCCTGGGCTTGCACGACGATTTGCAATTGAGAATGCATTCCACTTTGAAGACTTTACGGAACCTCAGCTTATGAATATCCTGGAATACAAGCTGAAAGATCAAGATTTGTCTGCGACGGATGATGCCAAGGAGGTAGCACGGGAGCTACTCGGTCGGATGAAGAACCGTCCCAACTTTGGTAACGCAGGGGAAGTCGAGAATCTGCTGGGACAGGCCAAGGCAAGGTATCAGAAACGGATGGCATCTGTCCCTCCTTCCCAAAGGGTGGACGTTGTGTTCGAGCCTCAGGACATTGATCCTGACTTTGACAGGAGCCAAAACGCATCCGCGAATCTTGCAAAGATGTTCTCGGACATTGTCGGTTGCGAAGACGTCATAGAGAAACTCGGAGGGTACCAGAAGATTGCTCAGGCAATGAAAGAAAAAGGACTCGACATGCGCACACAGATTCCGAGTAACTTTGTGTTCAAAGGACCACCAGGTAAGTAGTACTTCCTGAATCAAGCATTCTTCATGTGACGCTACGGAACACAGGCACAGGAAAGACGACAACAGCTCGAAAGCTCGGCCAGGTATACTACGACATGGGTTTTCTCTCGTCCAAAGAAGTGGTCGAATGTTCTGCAACTGATTTGGTTGGACAATACGTCGGGCAAACTGGACCGAAAACGAAAGGAGTGTTTGAGAAAGCAATAGGCAAAGTACTGTTCATTGACGAAGCATACCGACTGAGTGAAGGCCATTTCGCGAAGGAAGCAATGGACGAAATCGTAGGGTTGATGACTCACGAACGGTTCATGAACAAGCTCGTGATCATTCTAGCAGGGTACGATCACCAGATGAACGAGTTACTGGCGGTGAATCCTGGACTCTCCAGTCGTTTCTCTGAGGAGATCATCTTCCAGAATATGTCCTCGGAGCAATGTCTGGAGCTGCTAGACAAGGAGCTGCGGAAGAATCAGATCATCGTTCCTGAACTTTGCGACAAGACCTCCGAAGCGTACGACGAGATGCGAGATGCGATCAGGCAAATGTCTGCGCTTCCGTCGTGGGGCAATGGGCGTGATGTCAAGACACTCGGGAAGAGATTGACTCAAAAAGCGTTTGCCAACTTGGCCGATGGTGGTGCCTCGCAGTCACTCTCCGCGACAGAGGCTGTCGGCGTCATCGGTGCGATGCTGAAGGAGCAATTGGACCGGCAAAACATAGCTCGTACCGCGGCTGGGCCTAGCTCCCTGCCTATGGCAAGTATGGATGGTCCTTCGGCACCACCTCCTTCCATGGCCCCGTCGACAAGCCAGGCGTCCAACCGTCCACCACCAGCACCACCATCTTTGCGGCCGAGCGAGCCACCCAAACAGAAGAAGGAACGCTCCAAACGACCCCCACTTATGAGATCGTCAGCAGAAAACGAACCTCCGAATCGGACCGTTGTGCAGCGCGATGCCGGTGTGTCCGATGAGGTGTGGAATCGGCTCCAGGCTGCCATCAAGGCAGAGCACCGGGCGAAGAGACGGGCCGCAGAAGAAGAACGACGTCTCATACAAAAGGTCAAAGAGGCAGAGAAAGAGAGCCAGATAGCTCAACAACGGGCTGCTGCACTGCAACATGCTATGGCTGCAGCCAAGGACGAGGTAAAAAAACGTATTGAACGCGAACTCGAGGAAGCGCGCCGTCGTGCAGCGGAGGTCAAGGCAGCGAGGGAAAGGGCCGCCGCTGAATTGGAGAGGAAGCAAAGGGAAGAGGAAGAAAAGAGGAAGAAGGAAGAAGAGGTACGGCAGAAACTCCAACGCATGGGAGTTTGTTGCGCAGGATATGGATGGGTGAGATACGGTGGGGGGTACAGGTGTGCTGCAGGGGCATGCTACGTCTCAGATCAACAGCTAGGCATGTAGCGGCCCCAGGTAGCCTACAAACGTTTGCGTATTGGGAAGAGGTGCAGCATGCTTAACTCCATGTGTCGCTTCCATTTAACGAAGTTGTCCTACTTTGCACTCAACCAGCTGGGCTATGACAAGATACTGAAGAGTCAAGTTTCCATGGTTCGTATCCGAAGGGTGATACCCAATATCACACCCGCTATTGGCTTCGTTGGAGCCTTGAGAGCTCAGTGCGAAGTTGGTGAGCTTCTCCAGCCGTTCCGCGCACCGCCCTCCAAGATCTGCATTGGATGTTCAGACAAAGTCTAATAACATCATCTTGTGGCCACTCGCCAGGTTGGCACTTCACTCGCTCGTTTGTGACATTCGTGTCTGCTGCGAGCTCGCCTTGCATACAACGAAAATATTCGGCCGCTTCGCTAACACGGCCAGTATCCACAAGGACACCGCATATCACACGGTAAGTGACAAATTTCGGGAGGTTGGACCTAGCGTAGAAAGATATGTCAGTGATGACGAAGATAATATCTACCTTGTTGGAACTTCAGTACCTATTTTAAATCCGCGGGGTAGTATAGTGCTTGCTATCCTGATCAATAGACGATCTGGAGTCGATGAGTGCAGGGAGAATGTAGTAGCTAGTTGTGGAGCGCTTCTCTGCATTTCTTCGTCATTAATACCTCACCTCCGATCGTTTTGAGCGCGACAACGCATTTATTTTTATATCGCTGAGAGTAGCGGTTGGAGATTGTTTTCTGCGCTGGTGTGAAGACACCTGAGAGAGGCCCCGGTATGACAAAATTGTGAGTCTGCGTGTGTTGCTCTGGCACCAATCGACTATCAATCACCGTGTTCAGGTTGACGCGATCCAACGGTGGGTGCCCCGCATGTACGCGGCCAACAAGGGACACAACATGCAACGTGGGGCTCGGGATAGATATATCTATGATCGAGTAGACGGTACGGTAACACCGCATCGGACAGACTCCCCAAAGATAGAGCTCTGGGTAGAATGCATATCCAGATAATAGTGTTTCATTCTGGGGCCCTAAGGACTTAGAGGAGCGTCGTGCAGCAATTAGATAACGCCTGTTCGTTCAGGGCATTAAGGACGGGATGAGTTTTCGCAAACAATTAACGCATTACACGGGTGCTCACTAAAGCAAGCAATTCCGGTATTTCTCGTTTCCGATCTCGGTCGAAGGTACCGAGAAATTCATTTCGACTATCCAATGAATTGGAACCCTGGACCTTGATCAGTCGAGCATGAAGGAGGGCCAACCAGCATCTGTTTGTGCTGATAGGGGTTGACTGCATGGCTTTAAGGTTAAATAGGATCCAGGATAAATTTCACTCGCAGACAGAGTGAAAATATCGCTGCCAACAGTCGGGCAGGCTGAGAACTACACAATTGCGAGGGTCTTCAAGGTGTCCCGTCGTGAGTCGACCTTGGCTACCAGTAATAGACACGTCTTATTGGTGACTCCGTTTGATCGCTGGCAGCATCACTGCTGGAGCTGGGAAGTAGAGTCTGGGAGGAACGGCTAATAAATGCTTGTCCGTGCCGCACTCTCGGCAAAGGTATTATTTGAAAACCAGACGGTGTCAATCGAATTATTTATACACTCCGATTAAACTTCGCTGAGATGCTCCGTCCCTCATATGATTTCGACTATCCGATGAAATTGAACCGTAGATCCCGAACATGAACTACGGCCGAACTGCATCTGTTTTTCCTGGTACGTATTTACTACCATGGCTTTATGGTTGAGTAGGATCTGCTGGGTATATGCAGGATAAAAGTTCGGTCGCAGATACGTGCGGCCATGAACATTCACAATGTTCTGCATGGAGTGCAATAGCCACTGCGAATTCCGGTGATGATAGACGAGTAGAAACCTCTGCAGGTTGGGCTACCTGCAAAACTTCATGTGCCGAAAAAGCCCGTCTTGAACTACGCTCGAGGCTTCTTGCACTCACCCACATTTCTTGATGCTTCTTCATATACCTGCACCCAATCCCTGCACAAGTGTGGTTGTGTCAAGTCTACAGCCAAGTCACCGTCAAGGACGGGTTCCAGGGTTACGTCTGCCCGACAGAGTGTCATCATTCGCAGGTAATTCAAGCAATGCTGCACATGTTCTGCGTCGTATGTCCGATTGGCACTGTCTTCGAGAGCAAGCCGAAGGCTCCCAAGACAATGTAATTCGTGGTATATTGTCAGGGCAAAACGGCGGCGTTCTGGACCAAGGCAAACCCAACCTTCCCCGAGGGTCGGAAGCTGCGATTTCCATTGTTCTGATGCATCATCGCCGTTGATGGGATAGTGAACTGTATCCTCTGGGAACATGATGACATCTCGAACTTGCATAGGGTAGTACGCAGGGTAGTCGTCGTCTACCCAACCTGTAGACCAACGATAGTGAGTGTTATGGTCCGAGTGACGAGAGATTGGAGCCTGACTATAGTGGGTGTCTTTTCGGTCGACAACCAATTTGGTTGAAGGATATCGAGTTGCGAGAATGATACTCCACAATGCGAGCAAAATAGCAGTCGTTGACCAGATGGCAAGTTCGAAGGAAATATTCGTAGGTTTTCTCACTCTTTCCATGGGGAAGTTATGGAGGAGCAACGGGGTATAGTTCGTCTGAGTTACCTTTGGGTGGGTTACAAGCCTTTATCTGATTTAGACAAAGCAAATTCTCACCTATGGGTTATCTTGGCGGTAGGTCGCCGGATGGCTGTGATGTGGATTTCTCAAATCTGTGATTTCACATCAGCACAGCAGAAGCACCGGGATGTTACCAAAGTAATTTCCGTCACCCTTTTTAGGACACGATAGATATACGATGCCCTCGGCGTTCCTTCGACTTTAGCCTGTAAGCAATTTCCCGTCAACGATCTTCCACCGGAGACCCTCCCAATGATTTTCTCATCAGCATCCCTATTTTTTCCACCTTCCAAGTCTGCAGCCAATATTTATCAACCTCTTCCGGCACCAGATGAGGAAACCTTGTCAGAGTCGGGCGACAAACACACGCCTACTACAGGACTGCCTACGAGCTCTCTCGATCTTTCTTTTTGGGTGACCGTACTTGCCATCCTGTCTATCGCAGTAACCATTTGCAATCTCTTTGCACTCCAGCTGTCTATACAAGGATTAACTTCCAGCTATCTGGAAGTGCCCTTTGCTCGGCCGTATAACGGTTTGGAGAAGGTCCAACGAAACGAGTCGTCACCGTCATGGCCATTGTCATCCATTCACTATCCCGATTTCATCGGATCGACGGAAGGCGCACTCATTCATCACGCATTGGACAATGGTTCAGTCGTACGTTTGGATCCAGAGGTACGCGTGACCAATGTGGTTGACTCGTTCTTGTGCACTGATTGTTGTATAGCGAAGAGTCATTTTACAGCACCGTGTTCGTGATTACGGCCTTGAGCGTTGTGCCGTCCAAGTGGAGTTTTCGCATTCATCTGGGAAACAACATGGACACACCCCACGAGGGTATGGGTATATTGGGGAGAGTCCCTACCTCACGTTGTGGCGGGTGCTGGATGATACCGAGAGCAGGGCGGTACTCGTTCCATCCGCGGTCCCAAAGTCCCTTCCATCGCGCAGGGAATTCCTCGGCAATATCACGTTGGATAAAATGCACCATACACGGTCACCATTCTTTGCATGCACTGCGGGAACAGTTCAGAAACTAGAGGTCGCCTTGGGTTGTGCCTCTGAGCAGTGCGTCATGGAGTTTCGGCTCGTGCGGTCACCAAACAGGCAAGGTACGCTTAAATCCCTGTGTTGACGATGCCATTGGTGCGGTCTCTAAAAACGTTTGGCAGGGTTCTCGGTAGTTCAGAGCGAGTAGAAGCCTGTGCCGCCACGAAACAGCCAGCTAGACCTGAGGGTGGCACATTTGCATGACCTTGATTGCCGTGTCTAGCCCCTAGAAGCTCCATGCCGGTGTACCAGAATCCGGAATTGCCCCACGTGCGAAGGGACAGACGAAGGGTGACCTTGGTCGTGTATTCACCGTTGCAACAGTGCTGTATGTCTCTGCAGAGCCTTGGGAGCCCAATTTGCTATATTTCACCATATGTCTGCCGTGATCATCTCGCTCTCGATTCGTCATCCGAGTTGAGTCACTGATTCTGTCGCCCCGAATCGTTGTTATGAGCAGTCCGGGTCACTCACGTTCAGCAATACACGTTCTGTATTCCGCCGCGCGAGGAAGCAGTACACGCCGCGCGCGGCAGTGGCGCGACGGCGCTCGTATCCGGCCGTACCGCGGACATCGATCACCGCCCCATCAACACTTAAAATTGAACCGATCGTTCTGATGACCCACAAGTAAATAGAAGCCTGCGGTCCTGTCGATCGGTCTTCCCAGAGAAGTATTGGGAGGTATGGGTCTGGAATCCCGTTGTCCGCCCAAATCATAGCACCGTGTGGGATAGCTGTGGCTGTGAGGCTTGAAGGTGTGCAGTTGAGCGCTGCAAAAATGATCGATTGATCCGTCGCGAATCGCCTTGGTCGTCACGTAAGGATGGCGGTCTGCCTCGTTACTCGACAGACCTGATGCTTGAACAAACTAGGCTGTTGGACGCTCGCGTCATGAAACGACCGACGGTGAAATTCGATGCGGTTGAGCGCTTTCCCAGATGAGGGTTATAGTACAGCCTGTAGTATATGGAGGGTTACCGGAGAATAAATCTACCCCACCGCAGGGGTGACCGCGGCATCAAGGGCCTTTCTGATTATGAAATCACATAATTTGTTGTCGTTGAAGCCCATACCTATGGGCACATCAGGAATTTTACAAGTTACTAATTTCACTAATTCCCACTAATTTTGCTAATTTCCATTAATTTCAACTAATTTCAAGTCAGATTAGCGAAATTAGTCAGGATTAGTCAAAATTAGTCAAAATTAGTCGAATTAGCTGAAATTAGTAACGTGTAAAATTCCTGATGCGCCCACTGTCACGACTGGGCATTGAACTTCTGAAGAATATGTATGCCGCGGGTAATTGGAAGTGAATCATTGGTATGTGGAATGTTGGCACTGTCGAACCAGCATGGGATGGCAGGCATTTCAACCATGGAACAAAAGACGGGACTGAATGTTCACTGACTTGGTCGTAACTTACCAGAGGCACGAAGCAAATTTCTCATGATGATCACGTGCTCAAATTTCTCCTTTGCCCCAGATGTGCTTGACACATTATCGAATTGCTCAAAAACTTCGACGCTCTTCCTGTCTGTCTGCTAATAGTTTCCACGGACACAAAGTCTGGTTGTAACAAGACATTACTATAATGCAATGCATTACCGACTCATCAACGTCTTTGACTCGAGAAATTGGTGAGTGTCTCAAAGTCGGGAAAAAAGAGGTCTTTTCTTTCGGTTCCTGACTTTTTCGCGGTAACAAGATTCTAGCGCGGGATAGCGCGGGATATTCGTGAGCTGCACAATCTTGTTACGCATGGTGAGTGTTCTAATTTTTTAAACCACCAGAAGGTGCGTGCGTCATGCGGGGGTGAAACTAATTTCGATTTCCAGCATTATTCCTGTGGGGAATGGTAGACCTTGAATACACGGCACCAGTTACTAGCACTTTCTCTCCGTCTCCATCATGGCTGGCATCATGATGCTGACCGCAGCTGATGGCCTAATTTCTTTTTCGTAGCCCACCGCTTGACCCACACTCACCGCCCTTCACGTTAACGGCGTTAAAAATAAATGACTCAAATTATTTCTGCCAGCGTTTCCCATGGTTAATGCAGCCGCAAAAGCTCGGAGCGCTACCATCATCCGTTTCCAAGATCTTTGGTCAATTTACTGTTGAAAAAGGCAGGCAGCTGTCATACTGAAACACCCGAGTGGTCGCCCTCTCTCCAAGTCCTGGTGAGGCACAGTAAGGTATGTAATAGTACGACGACAAACCAGAGACATTTTGCACACCGGACCCTGGTATGTGTTGGGAACTTCTTGGCAGGTACACGCAGTCGTAGGACTACGTTGTTTGCTGTATGTCGTTGCCTCAGCCCCTTTCCATCGGTGGCCAGTTTCTCACACGTTCTGGAAGGCGTTCGGCATTCCGAACGTGTGACTTTGACTTGATCTACTATGTGAATCCTTCACCGCTACCGATTCTGTTTGCACAGGCGACAGTTACTCTCTTTAAGCAGCGTGAAATGACCAGTGCCAGTTAGGTCTCACCCTGCTTTGTGATTGTCCGGCGGCGCCGCATGAAATCCCACAGCTCGCTCGTAAGGGGTAGGTATTTGGATCAAAGTCCCATATTCATCGATGGAGTGTGGAATGATGTTCGCCCCTGGCGGGGATGCTTCACACACACACTGAAACCAGTGTCCGCACAAATACGAATCCAGCCATCAGTACTATCACTGGTGCCCTTGGCGTTGAGGTAGCGAGGGCCCCTACAAGGCCAGCCCCCGGCATGTGGCGCCCACATCAGAACAGGAAAGGTTGAGGGCAGTGCTACGGAGACAAGAAACCATGTGCATAACTCGTGGCTGCCGAACCCTTCCTCGTCTGACGCAGAAATGACAACTTCACGGGTACGTTCGTAGTGCCTAAATGTCAGAACACTGAGATCATACCAAAGACTCTCACACAAGCCCTATATCCGAAGGCCCGTATTAGTGTACAGATGACCTACGGCATGGAGAGTGACTGTTGATGTGATCCGCGGGGAAGTTGGGACTGAGCTGATATAGCGGTGATTCTATCATTGGACAATGAATTTGTTTCAGCTTGGGTGTGGTAATTTACTCTTAGATGCCATCATGGGAGCAAGCGAAGCGGATCCGTCACGCTGTGAAACCGTGAAAATCGTCGAACCCACCATACGCCAACGTGCTGCGGGCAACGGGTGACGACTATCGCAAGCGGTTTCAACTCGTTCGCTCTAGTCCTAGTTAGGTAGGATCGAAGCGAGTCTTCAGAGAACTTCTTACCGTGTATGGTGTGAGTTTGCTGCTCCTCTGAGGGAAACGCTCAGAACCGTGTATCTGACGCCTTGACAACATTGTGTATGATCGTTCATTAATATGCATGATACTATACCAAATGGATTTTGCTTCACGACACCCAAACATTTTGTGAGTCTTTGCACATGTTATTGGGCAACGAAATGGTACTACTTGACGTCAGGGAACAAAGTCATGGCAATCGGTAAACGGAAGACCCCCATCACTAATGTCGACAGCCGGGGAACATCGGCCTGCAACCTCTGGAAGGGTGCTCACGCAGCGGAAAATGTGGTGTTATAGTTACTCTGACGTAGAAATAACGTACATACCCACGCATCCAAGGACATACCTCCGGAAAAACTGAAGTTGTTATGAATAAGTTTCGACGCGGGGCACACTGATGCATCGACTTGTTCTCACAGGTGTGTGCACTGGTTGTCACCATGATGGTGATGGGTACCCTATGCGTGGGAAACAAAGTGGCAGGGCCAACTAAGATCACAGCCAAACGCCAGCCCCCTGCGTAGGTTTTCATGGCGGTTGTCGTCGGCGGATTCAACCCGATCCCATAGCCTGACCTTTCTGTACTTGGGGGATTCTTGTGCCTATGTTCCCATCGATTCTGATATTCGTCGTTTGAACGCTGGCAACCACAAGAGGTCTCGTTCGGGTGGACTTGAGGTGATCCCAAGCATACACGCCAAGTGGTTTGGTAATGTAAACCATTAGTGTGACAAGAAACACAGGAAGCTAACAAGTTATTAGGATTCCTGATAATCGAAATTCCTGTGATCCCTCGGGATATTAACAATCTTGGTGTTCCCTTGCAGTGCGCGCCTGCACAGGAATATACTGTTTCCGAACTTTCGCGGTAAACTCAGCGAGGGACCGAATCGTGAATCATCTACCCCAAACCGATGCATGAGATGAGGATTTATACCATGGGATCCTGGCCCTGGTCCTTGCATCAATTCTACATTTCCCTACACATCTACTCCCTGCTCTCCATCATCTTCAAGTTCTACTTTAGAATAAACACAATGCAGCTCCGGTTTAGCTCTTTCTCTCACATCTACTTGACTGCTTTATTCATCCTCTTGACGTGGACGTCGTTGGCACAGAGTGCGGGTGAGTCGTGCGCACGCCTTTTCTCTTTCACATTCTTAACCCTGTCGGCCGTATTTTAGCGATCGATCGTGACTCCTCGCCTTCCAGACGTGATTCCGCTGGCGGCCTTGGGGTTGACATATGTAAGTCATCTGCAACGAAACTCGAGCATTCCGCTGACATATCGGAAACCAGGGAACGATGAAGTCCTTAGAAGAGACTCTCCCATAGAAGGCAGTTCCATTGCAATCCGTGATATACTAGCTGCGCGTGAGCAGGTTGCGTTTTTGAAGCAGACATAATATCTCATGCCACGTATTGATGACAGGAGAAACTAATGATGAGGCTCCAGTTGCCCACGGCGACCCTCAGAAGCGTTGGTACACGTTAGTTGAAATTTCCGAGAGTGAGGACAATGAATAGACCCTATTCGACTTTGGACAACTTTTTCATTTACTATAGTCTTTCCCCTAATGACTATTTAACCTAAGTAAATAGAGATATTTGACTGTAGCGTTACTATTCATTCGTGTTTTTCTTGTGCTATGAGCAATCCGGAATCAGGCCAGGTCCTCGTAATTTGGTTTGATTGACCGAGGTGTGGTGAGCAGAGAAGCCGGGATGCGGCGGATATCATGTCATTGATTATCCACACGGCGCTGCCAATCATTCGTGTCAGAGCAGAATTTTGAAAGCTGACCGGCACAAAATGACCACTGACCTATCGTGCCAGTATGTTATGACGAATGATTACTCCCCACCTGACGAATCTGCTGAACAACGCGCGTCACGATCATTACTCCACCGACATATAAAAAGTGGACGATACCGCGGTACAGAACCAGACATGGTCTATTGCACCAGAACAAGGCATTATCATCCATGCGCACAATAGCTGCAAGTTATCCCACACCCCAGATCGGTAAAGAAGATAAAATCATCTCCGCCGTTAGATTCGGCGTCATGGGGGTCTCCGCACATTATAGGAATGCCGATCCGGATGATGAAAAACTGATGGTTGGTAACTTGGTACTGGTCATAACACCAAGTCATCACTTTTCCTGATCGTTGTTATCCTTAGGTTTTAGGCGCTGCATTCGAGGACGGTTGCATGTTTTGGGACACCGCCGATGTGTACGTTGATAGGGAGGAACTTCTCGGCAAAATGGTGATAGTTACAAGCCGGTGGGAAGCAACGTGTGACTGAACCAATTTCATAGGTCCCAAAAGACTTGTAAACGAGACCAAATCTCTTTTGCTACCAAGTTCGGTATCGATGATACCGCAAAATACGATGTAGACGGATCTGTGGGGAATCTGGAAAAGCCATTCAAGCGATCCTTCCAACGATTGGGAGTGTCCCATATAGATCTTTATTACCTCCATCCGCGAGTTTTGGCCTTGAATGACTATATGTCATATATTAATAAGCAACCAACACTGACATTTGGCATATTTGGATCCCGAGATACATATTGAATTAAGTAATGGTTTTCGTGGCCCAACAAGAATGCTGATATCCTCGATCTTTGATATGTTGTGCATGGGTGACGGTTGGTGTCATGGCAATGCTCGTCCAGTGCGTAACGCTGCTCCGAAAGTATTTCAAGTCCTATTGTCGTGCAGGCAAGGGAATGTGAAATACTTTGGCCTGCTATTGCCGCGTTCAGTATAGTACTTGTTTTCTGAGCCCAAACCCGAGAAAAGCGATGTACCGAAGACAGCATGAGAGCCTGGCATTAAGATGATTGCTTACTCACTGCTTGGAAGAGGTTTATCAACCGGAAGATATGTGAGTTCTCTACGACGCTTCTTTTACGCCGTTTCGACGTCGTAGTGATTGTGACAGTCTTACAGAAATCTCCGGATGACTTTGAACAAGACGATTGCGGGTGTTGCATCCCTAGATCAGCATTAGTTCAAAAATACCCTCATCTTTTCATTTTCTACCATCGATATCCAGGAAAACTTCCCAGGGATCTTGAAGCTGGCCGAGGAAGTCCAAAACATCAGGAGAGAGTGCCATGCAACGGCAGGGCAAGTGACATTAGCATGGCTCCCCGCACAAGGAAACGATATCATCTCGGTTCCCGGGACCAAGAAAATCAAAGTGTGCACAAAACCAAGTATCCGTGACGGAATCATGGCCGAGCAGAGAATCTGGCCTGGGCTCATATCAATCTCGCAGAAAAGGTGGTTGAAAAAGCGCAGAAGGTCGCAAAGACGCATTAGGTGGCGCTAGGTAATAGACAAACAAACTCCGCCCGTAACATGCAGGCCAAAGACCTACTGTATGCCCCTGGTTCGTCCTGTTGCGTACGGTTTTTCCTTCTACTGCTAGCATCATGCACTAAGAATGCATATACACCTAACCAGTGGTTGCCTGGCTATCAGCAGACTCTACTACATGGAGACAGGAGTTTGGCAACTCACCAGGTGTCTGACTTTACCAAAGATTAAGAGATGTCGTTGAACAACCTATCTGGGCCGTTTCACCGTTACCGTATGTGGCAAGTTGTTTCAACCATTGCTTGGCCAATTGACCGGCAAGTTATTGGTGATCCGACGGAAATTCTTGCATACATGGTGGTACTAAATAAGTTCGTGAATCAGTCATATAATATAGTTACTAACTACTAATAACTCCTTGTTCGCGACACTTCAATGCCCCTAAGGGTCCGGGAACAGCCATCAGTCACATTCACAAATTTAATAGCCCAAGTCACGTACCGCGCCATGGATGGGTTTGATGGAAAATTTTGGCCCATCCCGGCAAGCATTTGGCACGCAACGGATCCAGCCCGATATATACCAGCTACCAGGCTAGCGCCAGCTGAACACGCGAAGGTGCTTATCACCCTAACTCCGCAACCGCTCTGCATGTCGCCACATTATCCAAGAGGTATTATTTCCGCCCCTCCCTTATATCCGACTGATCACTGGATTATGTTTCGAATTCCGCTTTTCTTTCTTCTGCTATACCAGACCTATTTTGTCGCGATCGATTTCTCGCAGTGTTTGCAAGACGTAATAAATTGTGCTCAGGACTCAAGCAATTGCACCCTGGGTGTCTCAAACACGACTGCTCTTTCTGCCCTTCGTAATAGTCAGGGTCAAGATGTCACCTTTACAAACGCAGCGACAGCTCTTTCATACGCTGGCTGTACTACATATTGTGGGACTGGTGAAGAACAGTCTAGCTGGAGCTCCTTTTCACAGGAATATGCTGCTTGGCTCCTGCCCTACCTAGCCTTGATCTCCCAACTCCCCTTTGGTTCTCAACGTAGAGTAGACAATCTTATGTCTGCCTTCCTGACACTCGGATCCCCTACCCTTGCCGGCTTCTCACTATATATGGCTCTATTGAATACACGATGGGCCAATGATCAACTATTTGCTGGTATTGATTATCCCGGTCGTGCAATGCGCCGGTCAGTGGTGCAGGTTTTGACCAGTCTCCAGCGGGTTCCCTTACGAATCCATTCTGGGGACTCCGGCCATTTCGAGTCCCTTGTGGTCCACCCAGCCAATGATAACTGGTGGACTGTTCTTGCTGAAGAACTTGATTATTCGCACAAGTGGTCGATCGCATCTGCAACCTCCATCGCCTGGGTGGCTATTGCGTATTTGCTCACTGCGGTCAATTCAATTTCCAACGTGCCCAACAACATCGATTCTAATGGACAAGGAACTGGTTCGGGATTGCTTTGGTTGCTACCCGTGGTTGTTGGCTGGTTGGTACTTTCGCCAAAATGCGATCACAAACATGTGCATGATGCGTACCACAAGGCGAATAGACATGCCTTCGTGGCAAATTCAGATGACCCCATCGCGGCACCTACCCTTGTCACGTCGAACTTTGGTTTGACTATTACCCCCAACCCCGACTGGTACACCAGAGACATTGCCTTGCCGGACGAATTACGCATCCCCCCAGTATTCAACTATGTAAGAATATTCTCGTGGTATCGGAATATCTACTTAGCTTCCTTGTTCTACCGCACGGCTTGGCAGAAGTCGAGCAACCGTTTTAGCGTCGATGGCGAATGGATTCCAGGGAATGTACAAGACGATGTCCCTCGACCAAGCAGACTAGGTACTCGTGATCAGATCATTCGTTATTGTCGTCCGCATGATCGCGAGTGCTACAAAAACGGGGTTCTTTGGCCTCGTGGCTTGTTTTTTAACATGGTCGTCGCATCGTTGATGTCGTTGGAGCTGCAATTGGGTACAACTTGCGCGGCAATCATCACAAACTGGTTTACGCCAACCACCGTAAGTACTGGGTATTCTTTTCGTGGGAAGAAAATTGCTAAATTTCACTTAGGGCCTTGGATGCCGTTCTCTCACATACATGGTATATGGCACACTATCTACGATGGTATGGGTGCTGCTCGTTATGTCCGGCATGCTTGGGTATTATGCGCATCACCTTTTGGATGAACAGTCCGCCCTTGACCATGAACAACTTACATCAAGTGTACCTTCCATCCCCCCCAAACCCAATGGTCGCCACATCTCTTCCGGACAGAGTAATCCTGCTATACCATTGGTCAACCTCCCCTTTCCCAACAGCCAGGCAGAGGGAGAATATCACTTAACACTAGTTCAAACCCGTCGGGGATTTCCACCACCATCAAATGCAATAGGAGTATGTACCGGACGTTGACACGAATTGCGAACTGGCTGCGATGGATAGGCAAATCGATTGCTATCGCCAACGCGATTGGCATCATAGCCAACTCGGGTTTTCCAATATGCAGGGCTATACACTAACTGCTATTATGATTCTAACCTGCACACGTGGGGCGCGTCTGCATTCGGTGTTATCAAGCCAACGTTGGATGATACCAACCCGGCACGGAGGGGCTGGATTGTTGGGTTTGCACTCTCATTTGCCTGTTGTTCGTTTTTTGTGTTTTCGATGTATCTCGTGCGGGGTTCGTTACCTTAGTGCGAAATGTCCATCTATTTCCGTACTAATACAATAGTCCCATTCCTTCCTACACAACCACGCCGAAGCCTCGTAGCGTCCTACCAATCTGTAGTTCGAAGCTGTATCGAAATACTAGACTATACTTAATTGAATCAAAGATGTACATAAATTCTTAACACAGTAAAATTCAATCGTAAACGTATCTTGTGACGTGTGCATGTGCTGCATAGAACTGGCCCTTGATTTAATTGTGATAGGCATCATCATGAGTTGAGTAACCTCTTAATTCGGAGTGCAAGCGACTCTGGACGAGACAGATAGAACCTACAAAGAACGAACAACAGGAGAGCGCGAGCACAACGGCGCCCATCCAAGCCTTCCTCGTCAACTCGACATCACTCGCGTTCGGATTGATCACGTTGAAAGCCAACGTGCCCCAGGTCCACACGTTCGAGTTACAAAAACAGCTCGCGTACGCGCCGGTGTATTGTAAGACGGTGTTGGCGATGATGCCGATCGCGTTGATGACGGCAAGTCCTTTGCCTATCCATCGCAGCCGGTCCGCAATGCGTGACAACACCCGCCCGTAAGTCCTATCCCTAATAGTCCTATCCCTAATGTATTCCACACACGTGTCGAGTGAAGCGTTGTCTTTGTCTTCTTCCACTTGAGCCATCTGGACCATAAGATCGTAGCTTGTGAGATTGATTGTGGGGGCATATTTATCAGGATTTGAAAGTATGCAAGGAGGATCACGTCGAGCAACCGTTTGCATGTAAGTGGCAGGCTCTCCGTCCATCAAATGATGTGCATAATATCCGATCGCGCTGGACGCAACGAGTAACCCCCACACCGCCGTGGAGATCGTCCCATATACTAAGTACACCAGAGAACGACACCCAAGTCCCTGAGGGAATGGTATGTGAGGTCAGATGATGATTCCTTTGCGAAACAAAATGCTACTCACAGTCGTAGGGGTGAACCAAGCTATGAGAAAGGATGCGCCGATTGTTCCCCACTGCAGCTGCAGTGACATCAGGGACGCTACAGCCATGTTGAAAATCAAGTCACGATGCCAAAGGACATAAGGAACAGGTACACGGTCGTAAGGCCGATAATAAGGGGTGATCTGATGGCAAGCCCCTAAGTGGTTCTGAGGAACATCATCCTGTCCATTCCTAAGAACGAGTTTGTCATCTGTGCCCATACGATCCGGAGTTGCGAGATAAAGTAGAGACATGAGGTAGACATTTCGATACCAGGAGAATACTTTCGCATAATTGAAAACGGGAGGGGTTCGTAAATCATCAGGGGAAATAATTTGATCGGCCTGCGACCGCTCTTCACAGGATGGGATGGACAAACCAAAGATGGGCTCGGTGACAGGGGCAGGCACCGTAACGGCGCTATCCAAATTGGCCACGTAGATCCGTTTATTTGCTTTTTGGTACGCAGCTTGTACACGTTTGTGGTCGCACCTGGGCGAAAGGATCAACCAGCCCATAACTATGGGTAGCAACCAAAGTAGCGCAGAACCAATGCCCAGTCCGTTGGAATCCTTGTTGGCAGGAACGGATAGAATAGAAGTAGAGGCTGTGATCACGTAGACAATCACCACCCAGGCGATGGACATTACAGATGCGACTGGCCACCCGTGTGAACAGTTGAGTTCGTTAGCAAAGGTTTTCCACCAAGCTTCGTGATGCGAGTAAACGACAAGAGACCCAGATTGGGCATATTTCCGAGGATGGATGTGAAAATGAAACTGCTGAAGACCACTCAACGCCCGCACTACCGATTGGCGGAGTGCGGCGCTAGGACAGTCTGAGAATTTCGAAAACAACTGGCTATTGATGAACTGTGGATTAAGGAGTGTCATGAAGAGCGAGTAACCGGCAAGGGTAGGAGATCCGAGTGTCAGAAGGGCGGACATGAGATTATCCACCGTGCTATGCGCACCAAAAGGGAGCTGCGAGACCAGAGTAAGATAAGGTAGGAGTGACACGGCATACTCATGGGAAAAGAAGCCTCGTTCGGATGATTCTTGGCCTGTCCCACAATACGCATTGCAGCCCATGAGTGAAAGTGCAGTGGCTTTATCCGGAGAAGTCACATATTGCCCTTGGCTCGTACGGAGGACGGAAAGAGCCAATGGGTTGGAGATTTCTGAAGTACATCCGCTTGAATTCTTGGCGCAAGCTACCACGTCTTTAAAACACCCTGAGTAATTAGTCGCGGCCGAGACGACTGATAACCATAGGAGGAAGAAAAGTAAAATACCACCACCTTCGAAATGTTGGTCAGTTTGATACGACGTAGGAATGTGAAAATACCTTTGCGAAGGTGAATTGACATATCCAGCGCCCGGGAAAGATGGCGTTGCTGCAACCTACTCGCCCTTAAATACTTAACTGCAGTTGATACGTTTGGCGCACAAGCCGGACCATCGCACCGGTTCATACAGCTATGGAGAGGCAAACGTTTTTAGCGACCCTACCATGTGGAAGAGTCAAATCATATTGAGCCACATCAAGCTGTAAACCAACTACAGTGGCACAGAGGATCTGGGTGAGGCACTGCAGCTGATTGTCTGAAGCCAAGACCACTTTGAAGTTGCTTCAATGCCTCGTCGTGGCGGTCAGACTACGATCAATTTCATTACGGTTGTCGAAATCTTCCACCGAGTCCTCGCTTTGCAACATGTTCTTGCACATATCAAACTCTCTGGATGCTGTGTGATGTGCGGGGGCCGTGGGCGTTCGAGAGCCTTGCTGTACTGTATGGGTCCAATTTTGACTTTAATGATCCACTTGGCAGGCCTTGCATCTTGATTGTATCCCGCCACTTCTGTTCTACATCACACAGTGCACTTGATCAAATTGTCCTGGGTCCTAGTACGGTCGGGTAGTAGGTAACATTAATTTGTGCCCGTCTTATCTTGACGCTATAGGTTGCACACAGGAAGGAGAATGCAGTGTACGCAAGCCAGCTTGCCTCATGGCAGGCTCTAGGATTCCTTTCGTGTCATTTTGTGCGAATTTACTCGGATGGCAAGCAAGAGCGCGGCGCCGGCTATTTTTGGTGTTGTCACCCCATGGGAGAGACAAAACGCTAGTGAGGGCCTTGGGTGCCCGAAAGGGCCTTTGTAGCTCGGCCGGCTATGGGTTTGTGCCTCGCCAGCGCTGGTGGGTCGTCCACCGATTTAAGAAACTCCTTACTTCCTCTCCGCCTTCTCCCAAATCTACGTCACCCACCGCACCGAGGGGCATTGGGCCCAATACCTTGCCAGCGCTTTCGCCTGGTCCCTCCTGTGTGTTACAGCAGGTAGTTCGCCTAATCGGCTCTGGAAGGACAGCGACTGGGGACCTTGGGGTAGCGGTATCGAAACGGCATAGCCATACTTCGCTTCCTCGCCCACCCCTGTGCATACTGTATGGAACTCCACCTGTCTGGCGTTATCTTAGAGATGTCTGACGCACGTGACAAGTGGGGTCGACAGCCCGGGTTACTCTGTCTCGCACACGAACTATGTTCTAACAGTTCTAACATAAATCCCGTGTCGGAATACATCGATGAACATGGCACACATGTGGCTAGATGGACGATCAGTCTCACACCAGATACATCGAGAATTCGAACGCAGAACAACGGAACGCGGAGAATACAAACCCGCCCGCCCAAGCCTTCTTCACCAGTTCAATATCGCTCGTATTTAGATTGTAAACATCGAACGCGTAACTACCCAGTGAGTCCAACTGCAAATTGCAGTAACAGTCCGAGTATACACCAGCATATCGGAAGACTGAGTTGGCGATAATGCCGATGATGAGCACTGCGCCTATCCAGCGCAACCAGTCTGCGATTTGCATCAGCGTATGCCCGCAGGTCCTTTAGGGTGTTGAGTACTGGTCAATCTGGTGCTCGTGCACCTATTCAAGTCGTAATCAAGCGATGCGTCTGCTCCCCTTTGTGTCATCGTTGAGAGGTTGAATATCCACCATTGGTATGCCGGAGCCTTTCTTTCCCATAAAGATGGCAGGGCCGCTGGATATTTGGTGGGATACAAGAGGTGTGCTGCTTTCAACAACCCATTCCAGGTCAGATGTGGGCTGATCGTATGCTAGACGATGCCCACAATACCCCAACAAGCTCGACGAAACTAGCAACACCCTCACAGCAATAGGTAGCATCACATATGTTATGTATGCAAGAGAACGGCATCCAAGTCCTTAAACCACAGTTTGCAGCAGCTAATTACTTCCACTTCAATAACAGTTACTACTCACGACGCTTGGCGTAGACAAGTTCGCGAGGATAGCCGCGCAAGTTGTCCCAAAAGTGTAACAGTGATACCATGAAGAGGATATGACCATGTTGAGGGCCATGCGTGGGGGCCAATGACGTGGGGGTCAAAGAAGATTGGGCAGACGGACCCTTAGAGGGTGTAATCAACAATCTGCTGGCGGGTTCTATTGGCTCTCTCTCTCGACATTTAAGCATGCATTTACTGGAATGCATTTGCCGTCCACGCCGATACGCTTTCTAGATTTGCGCGGTAGAGTAGAGATGTCAAATAGGCGTTGCGATGGGACGGCGGCTCACTCATTTGCCTTATCGCATGCGCAGGGCACACGTTTGTAGTCGTATCTGGGTGCAAAAACCACAGCAATCGGCAAGAGCCAGAGCATTCCTGAAGGAGTTCCTCCCCCATTTGTAAAGATGGCTTTGCTGCATTGGAGAGGGGATTGGACGCATTTGGGGGAGGCTGTGGCTGAAGGCCATAGTCCTATGTCCGTGTGCGAGGAAGGGTCCTCGGACATTCTGTCTGCTTGCTCGTCCGTCGAGCACCCCTCTCCGAGGATCAGGGACGGGTCATGAGAGGGAATGAGCCTCAGGTCATATACAGTACGGCTATGGGGCAGATAAGGGGAACGGTTTGGGTAAACGGTTTCGAGTCTGCGAAGGCTCCCGTCAGAACGTCACCACTACCCCCACCGTCACCAGTCCGAGACAGTTTAGGGCACCAGCTACATCTTAGACCATATCGAGGGAGCTGGCCAGTTCACAGAGGCGGCAAAGGCATGTGGAGGGCGCGACCCTGGAGAGATCTGTTGCGATGTGGGGTGGATGAGTGGAGAGGGGGGAAGCTTCCTGCTCTGGAGAAAGGACTCAACGATGCCTGAAATGGGCATGCTCCCACAGGCCGTGCTGGCGAATGGGGCTCTTTCGAGCGCCTAGTTGCATTTTCGCGCTGCAATGCAGCACTCACAGTGGTATGTACCACTGGGAAACCCGTCCTCACGATCCAGAAAGGGAGACATGGGTAGAATATAGGCGACTATCACCCAGACAAGGAACGTTGCCGATGCGATTGACCAGAATCCAAGGTCGGTCTTATGCAAAAGTGTTCCATTAGTTATTGCTGTCTGGGTGAGCGATGAGTGAAACAAATGTTGCGAATTCTCCAGGATGAACGCGGAGGGGGGCTGCTGAAGGTTCGCCAAGATGTAGACCACCGATCGGCGGACTGCGGCGCTGGGATAATCATAATCAACGTTCAGCCCCTGCAAATAGCTGGACGTTAACGTTGACCCACCACTCATTAAGGAGTGTCATGTAGGGGGCGTATGCGGCAAGGGTAGGGGAGCCCAGGGTGAAGACGACAGAGATAAGACCGTCGACCATTCTGCGACGGGCACCAAAAGGGAGCTGTGAGACTAACACAAGTTGTGAAAGCAGCCAAGCGGCATGTTCCTGGGAGAACGCCGCGCAAGAAATTCCTTCTTGGCCTGACGCACAATATGTGGTGCACGCAGCGTAGGAAAGGTTGTGGCTGTAGCTGGAAAGGTGATATTTTCCCCCTGCCTCGTATTAGGATAAGTGGTCGCGTTCGAGATGCCCAAAGTGCAATTACTCGAGTCCTGGGTGTCATCCATACATTCAGAGACTTATTGCAACTAAAGCGGTGATAGATAGAATAGCAAGATAAGGCCTTGTGTGCCTGAATCGGACGGACGTGGCGCAGAAAGGAGGTATTGGATACCGTAGTGCCAGTACGGCGACATTTTTAAAACCGGTAGAAGAAACCAAACCGATGGCTACCATGCGGACATCCCGGATCAGTCCAAGCCCATTTTTGCACGCTCGACATGTACGATACAGAGTCCGAGTATACATATATGCAAAATTGGTATCGACAACCCATCCGTGCCTTGCTCATGTTATCCATCTGATTCGATGCACGGGCGTGGGTATGGGCGTTAGCGAGCGCTGTAAGCGATATGTGCATACTCAGTAAATGTCGGGGAGCAAGTGGCATGCCGACTCCATTGGGTCTGTAAACGAGCACGGGGAACAAAAATGTGGGCTTGTACATGAGTAAGACCCGGTACATGAGAACTTGAAGGCAGTGCAGTTATGCTTCTACGGGGTCATGTGATTCAGGATACAATCCGAATTTGCTTAGGGGTCTGTGGGAACTTGTCTCGTACCACCCGACCGTCGGGAACGATGGATGGGACAAGGAATGTTCCATTCTTGCAAGGTGGGCCGATTTCATCTGAAGAATGATTCTTTTTCTCATGTTGCAGAGCATACAATGTGTCGTCGGATGCAAGTCTGGTCGAGTCTGTTGATTTGCATCTGAACGTGCCATGATGAAAAAAAAAAAGTTACTGTGCGAAAATTCGTGAATGCATATCGCAGCAGCCCAACGATGTCTCCGCCATCCTCTTCAGGACTGCTGCGTGCTTCTACGCTTGGCACAACATTCGGAATATCCACTGCCAACCTACCTATGAACTCACTCCATAGACCTCTTCCAGAATGAGGCCGCATTCGCTTTCGAACATTGGGGTTTTGCACTTGACCATACTAGATCAAAGGGCGGTATCTAAAGGATGTGAGCGATCAACCTTGACTAACTTCTCGTTTTCCTGACCGGAACGCAGAACGTCTGATCACTGAAAGACGCCCCCACGTAATGCGCTGTCCCGTCCCAGCCACTGTATATAGCCCACTGCATTCGCCGGCTCCTGAGCGATTCTGATAGAATTTCTACGGCTTATACCTGCTTTTTGGGTGTACACTGCAACGGAAGGTATCCCGACAGTGATTGTTCGTGCCCTTTTTCGTGTCACTGCAAATTGCAGTGTACAACAGGATCCCGCCAATCACGCAAGTTAAATACACGCGAAATTCGCCTTTTTTTCCATTTGGCAATTTATTACCAGAGGTATGTCTCCCCGTCTGCGCCGTGTTTGACTGACCAACATTTTGCAGATTACGTCCTCTTCCCCTTACTAAATCCCCCCTCCCTCCCTCTTGTTTCCGCAGAGATGAATTTCTCTCAATGTTTGGCAGATGTGATAAGCTGCGCACAAGGCTCAACTGATTGCATTTTTGGTATCTCGAACACAACAGCCTTCTCCATTCTCCGTACAAGCCAAGGCCAAAGTGTTACCTCCCCGGCCACTGCTACTGGGCTATCATATACAGGCTGCACCACATACTGTTGGTCAAGCCAAGAGCAGTTTAGCTGGAGTCTTTTTTCGCAGGAATGTGTCGTCTGGCTCTTGCCCTACCTTGCTCTACTCTCCCGGCTCCCATTTGGTTCTCAGCGCAGAATGGATAATCTTATGTCTGTCATCCTTACCCTCGGTTCCCCTACCCTCGCTGGCTACTCTCTTTTCATGACGCTCCTTAATCAGCGATGGGTCGATGATCAGCTATCATCAGGGATCAACTATCCCAGTGCCACAGTCCGCAAGTCTGTGGTGCACGTCCTAGCAAGTCTCCAGCAAGTTCCTCTCCGCGTTCACCCCGGAGAATCCGCTCTATTCGAGTCCCTCGTCATTCACCCGGACAATGACAAGTGGTGGATCACTTTTGCTGAAGAACTTGACTACTCACACGGTTGGTCGGTCGCATCTGCAACTTCCATCGCCTGGCTGGTTGTTGCTTATCTGTTGAATGCGGTCGACTCCATCTCTAATGTGGCTAACAACATTGAATCAAATGGACAAGGGACTGCCTCTGGACTGCTTTGGTTACTGCCAATTGTTGTGGGGTGGCTAGTTCTTTCACCCAAATGCAACTACGAGCACGTACGCAGTGCGTATGACAAGGCAAACAGAGAAGCATTCGTAGCAGACTCTCATGACCCCCATGCTGCCCCTACCCTCGTTAGCTCTCATTTCGGTTTGACCATCGGCCCCAGCTCAGATAAATTGTGCGCATGTGATATAACATCCCCTGACGAGTTACGGATCCCTCCAGTTTTCAACTACGCGAGAACATTCTCGTGGTATCGTAATGTCTATTTGACATCTCTGTTCTATCGCACAGCTTGGGTGAAATCTAGAAAACACATTGCTGTAGACGGCGAGAACATTTCAGGGAATATACACGATGTCCCTCGCGCAAGCAGACTGGGGACTCGCACGCAGATTGTCGATTATTGTCAGCCAAATGGTCGCGCGCATTCAGCGGCCAACGTTCTTTGGCCCCCCAGCTTGGTCTCCAATATGGTCGTGTCTTCATTGATGGCGTTGCAACTGCAACTGGGGACAGCTTCCGGAGCCGTTCTTGCAAACTGGCTCACTCCCACCGTTGTATGTAGTAGTCGTGTTTGAAATGGATAGTCAACTGATGAAAGATGTTGTCTAGGGACTTGGATGCCGTTCTCTTGCGTTCATAATATACGCGACGCTGTCCACGACAGTGTGGATATTGCTCGTTTTGTCAAGTGCACTAGGCTATTACGGACATCACCTACTGCACGACCAGTCCGCCCCTGACCCGGAAATAGTTGTGCACACACGCATACCCAGCGCACACTCCCAATACCCGCAATCTAATGATCGCCGCGTCTCTGCAGGGCAGAGGGGCTCTGTTATACCACTGGAAGCGCCCGTCTCTGTTAGCCAAGCAGATGAAGGAGATCTCCAACTCAATGTCAAATCAGAACAATGCATGAGCACTGCCACCAAAGATACCAAGCATGTCCGCGGACGAATCATGATGCGGATCGCAGATTGGCTGCGTTGGATAGGCAAATCTCTTGCTATCATCAACGCTATTGGCATCATCGCCAACTCGCTCTTCCAATATGCTGGTGTGTATACAAATTGCTATTGCAATTCACCCTTGGCCCAACTCGGCGCCTCTGCATTCGACGTCATCAGTCCGGACAGGAGCGACATCGATTTGGCGAGGAAGGCATGGATAGGCGGGTTCGCTCTCTCGTCTGTTTGCTGTTCGTTGTTTTTGTTTTCGATGTTCCTTGTCCGGGGCTTGTCGTCTTCTTAGACTCATACTCATATGCATCATTGTATTTATGGGTGTATTATTACGTGCATTTTTACGAAGGGTGATGGAGGGGTCTATGCGGTGGCTCTGGGTGAGGAGTTGAGAATATGGCAGGAGAGATGTTTGAGTTCTTCTTTTATGGATTGTTTCGCTGCCGATTTACTTCGGAGGGGGGTTTGGGTGGAGTTTTCCTTTCGGCGAAGGAAGGTGGGGAGGTGTGAGTATCTATCTGTGTAGCTCATTATTAGCATTTTTATGAAGTTTCATCTACTGGTGAATGACAAATTGATATGTACACGTGGGGGAAGCAATCAAGGCAAATTGCGAGTTCGCTTCGACCCACTCAAAAAGTCGATCGTACACCAGCTCCCGGTCAAGGAGAGAGTCGAGAGCAGAGTACCACATAACAAACGGGAAAGAGGGAAAGGCACGCAAGAGAACGAGACCACGACACAGGAAACTGCGGTCGTACATGAGTTGACCAGATTGTACGCCGGGTGCGCAAAAATGCACCAGTAGGACACCATAGGCGAAACAAACAATGACTGCGATCTCACGCTTGATCCTATGCATGCAAAGCGGCGGAGGCGATAGGAGGGTGGCAGGCACCAGGGCAAGGGTGGAAAGACAACAAGAATTTTAGCCGAGCGAGGTGCGAGGCACCCTTTGGGGACATCTTATTGGGTTAGCTCGAGTCATGAGCGTGCTCGCCCAATCGCGCGGGCGCGCCAGGTCTGCAAACATCTTCAGGCGTGCAAGCGACAAGTTCGCCTTTCCCTGATGAGGCATCAGAGGGCGTGGGAGCGATGCCCTACACACACCGCCTTACAGAACTATATACGAAAAAGAGGGAGCTTGAGGGAGAGCGTGAGGCAATGCTACTGGTAGCGAGATGAGTCGCAATGCGAACACAAAGTGGGGGAAAAGATGAGTGTGATACGACTGGGCAAACCCAAAGTAGTACGCCGAGAGGAGACGGAGGTAGTTTTGCATGAGATGAGGTCGGGGATGGTGAGGACGTGATCTTGAAGTTGCGCAGCAGTGTCGCGGGCTCGTTTCTATGAGGGCCGCGGGAGTGCTTTCAGGAAATCATGTTCTAGAATCCACCGATTAATAGCGGATGTTGGCAAATACGCCGGTCTGAGCTAATCGCTGTTATGTTCGTTCCGCACTAACAAAATCCTCCAAACCTACTCTTAAAAGAGTTCAATTTCCCCCGATAGTAAGGGTACCAGTAGGGTGCGTCAGCCCGTGATGATTCACACAGGTATTCAAACGTTTTCCCCGCAGCCGTTTTCAATCACAAATCGACATGGGTGATATTGACAATACTGCTTGCGTTATGCACGGAAGGCACCTATGTCAATACGTTATTTAGGGAAGCGCTGAGAACTGAGAATCTCCCGGTCACTCATCAGCCCGTCGAAGATCGCTGGCTCGCCTTGTGTACCTTTACAGAAGACAAGATAATACTTGTATCCAGTACCGGTCAAAACGGGATGGGATTGGTTAACGCGTAGGGTACGGCGTAGGAGTTCCTCAAACCTCCTGCAATTTGATTTTTGTGCGACGGGCCTATCGTGAAGCACAACACTCGTAGATATCGCGCAAGCGCACAGCCGACTTACTAGGGCTTAGGTGGACTCCCAAAATAAAACTAGGGTCTGCCCCTGCGTGCTCTGTAAGCAATCCTTTACGTACAGATCTCTTCCAAGTCTCCCCACCACGCCCATCCACCAACCCAAGGCGATCGGCGCATTCCGTCTCTCTTGTTTGTTTTCCTCTCATATTTACTGAGAATATGAGCTTACCGCTTCACTCCGCCGGCCATGCTTCCATTCCAACACTTGGTTGCCCAGGCACAACAACTAATCAAGAAGGCACAGCTGGGGTCCTAGACACCTTTTTTGCACCCATTTGTTCTTGGCTTGGCCTGTGCAGATATTTCGACCCGTCTATCGTTGCCGATTGCACCACAAAACTAATTCTTTCTGCGGAGGCTCATTCTGATCCGACCCTTCCTGATCTCTCCGAAGTGACTTTGGAAGCAGGTAAGAACGTCACGGATCAAGGGGCTCGTACGGTGACGTGGCAACCTCACATTCTGATACCTAACACCTCCTTTGTTCGAGGGGTCCTCATAAATGCCAGGACCTGCCTGACCATAACGTGGATACTGCTGGAACTTGCTCTAGCGATTCAGTCCGAATGTCCTGTAGCCTTGTGGGCCACTACCTGTCGTCTCATCGACTGACAATCGAGTAGCCTCGGCGGCTTCTATAGTGCCTGTTGGGCCTGACTAACCGTTCGAGGATAAATTTAATGGTAAGCTCCACTCTTTTCTCGAAAAAACGCTTCTTCCATGTGTTTTGCTGTACGAACCATCCGTCCAGTGTCTGCGAGGAATTCCCACGGTCCCGCCCCGCATAGCCAACACTTCATGAATATATATACAGCCAGTGATTATTCGGCGCTTTTCGACCATCTGCCATGTTACCCCACTTCAAAGGTATCTATGCCTCTTTTCTTGCATTACAACTATCTGATGCATCAATAAAAGTGTACTATTTCTTCTTCTTTGCATTAATTCTCCCCCCTGTGATTTCGATGAGTCTCTCTCAGTGTTTGGAGGATATGATAGCCTGCGCCCAGGGGCCGAGCAACTGTTCCTTGGGGATCTCAAACGCAACGGCTTTATCTCTCCTTCGTACCAGCCAAGGGCAAAATGTTACTTCCCCTGAATTAGCCACTGCCTACACTTACGCTGCTTGCACTACGTATTGTGCGTCGGGACAAGAGGGATTTTCTTGGACTTTGTTCTCTCAAGACTACGCTGCTTGGCTGCTCCCTTTTCTCGCTCTAGTTTCACAGCTCCCTTTTGGTGCCCACCGTAGAATGGATAACCTCATGTCCGCTGTCCTCACCCTTGGCTCCCCCACCCTCGCCGCGTACACCCTCTACATGACGCTCCTTAATGAGCGGTGGGTCAACGACCAACTATTCGGCGGGGTCAACTATCCTAGCGCCGCAGTCCGCCGATCAGTGGTGCACGTCTTGGCTAGCCTTCAGCAGGTTCCCCTCCGCGTTCATCCTGGGGGATCCGCTAAACTTGAATCCCTCGTCGTTCACCCAGGCAACGACAATTGGTGGAACACTTTTGCACAAGAGCTCGGTTACTCGCGCAAGTGGTCCATCGCGTCCGCCACGTCGGTCACCTGGGTGGTCGTGGCATACCTTCTGAACGCGGCCGATTCCATTTCAGATGTAGCGGCCGCTATGTATTCTAGCGGAGAGGGAACCGCTTCAGGAATGCTCTGGTTGCTTGCAATCGTCGTGGGCTGGTTAGTTCTTTCGCCCAGATGTGATTACGAACGCCTGCACCACGCGTACGACAAGGCGAACGATCACGCCGTCGTCGCAGATTCCGATGTTTCCCGTGCTACGTCTTCCGTTGTATCGGGCTTTGGTCTGACCATCGGCCCTAGCCAAGATGGGCCGTGCCCCAACGATATTACATCCCCTGACGAGCTGCGAACCCCTCCAGTTTTCAACTACGCGAGAACATTCTCGTGGTGTCGTAACGTCTATTTGACGTCTCTACATTACCGCGCGGCTTTGAGAAAATCTAGACGCCGTATTGGGGTGGATGGTAGACCCATCCCGGGAAATGAGCACCTAGATGTCCCTCGAGAAAGCCGAGAGGGAACCCGGAAGCAGATTATAGAATACTCCCTTCCGGGCGGTCGCGAGCGTTCCGCATCCAATCTTCTTTGGCCACCACGCTTGATCTTAAACATGGTTGTGGCCTCTTTGATGGCGTTGTGGCTGCAATTGGGGACAACCTCCGCAGCTATCCTCGCAAACTGGTTTACGCCGACCGTCGTGAGTAGTCGCTATTCTCCATAGACCTGATCTACTGACGCAAGCTTTCATTTAGGGGCTCGGGTGCCGTTCTCTTGCGTACATCACATTTGCAGTGTTGTCTACTGTCATCTGGATCTTGCTCGTCTTGTCGAGTGCGTTGGGGTATTACGGACACCACCTGGTGTATGATCAGCCCACGGCTGACCTAGAAGGGGTGGTTCAAAGCTGCGAACCCTCCGTTCCCCACATTAATCCCACAGTCTCGGAAGAACAGGGCCATTGCGCTATACCGATGGTCAACATCCAACCTCTCGATAGTGACGCGAAGGGAGAAGGCATATCGTCCGATGCTACCGAGTCGGAAGGATGTGACTCGGCCTTCACGACAACTAGCACTCGACACCATAGAAGGCGAATCTGTGGGCTGACGCTGATGCGGATCGCGGACTGGTTGCGGTGGATAGGCAAAGCTCTTGCCGTCGTCAGTGCAATCGGCGTCATCGCCAACTCGGTCTTTCAATACGCTGGCGTATACTCAAACTGTTACTGCAATTCTCGATTGGACGTGCTGGGTATTTATGCGTTCGACGTTTTCATTCCGAACGCGAGCGACATTGCGTTGGCGAGGAAGGCTTGGATAGGCGGGTTCGTGTTTGCCGCGTCCTGTTGTTCTGCATTCCTGTTTTCGATTTATCTCGTACAAGACTCGTCCACGTTTTAGTCTCGTTTGTCTCAAGTGATCTTTGTCAGTGATGTATTCTGACGATAGAGTTACCCTAGGCCATGGATACCCTTGTCGAGGCTACGCGGTGAGCCAATATTACATGCGACGGCGTCGTATGTCCACATCTTTATTACCAATGACACAAGTACGATAAGTGACTGATTATTGTTCAGACCAATTTTAGACTTCGAAGCGAACGTTTCACGGGAAGCTGTTTCTCCGACGAGCGTAAGCTTGACTACAAATGCAGCCGATTCACCGGTGGCGTAGGGTCCTACCGGAACCGTATTGTTGGTTCATTTGTCCCAGGCACATGGGCCGACATGGCCGCACAGGAAGTTGGCCAGCATCCCAGCACCCTGCTCGGCGGTCACGATCCTTGCTGTAAGACAGATGCTCAACTTGGAACAATGCAAGCTCGCCCTCGTTGTCATGTCACGCACGTTTGGTTCGGCAGTGATGACCTTTTGTTTGTTCGACAATAGTGTAACCTGTTCGTACCTGTTGACAGTCAAAATAGCGGCTGTCTCTGAATCGATTTTTCCAATCATGACTGCACCCTTGTACAGAGTCAGCGACAGGAGACAGCTCTCCCAAACCTATCTTTTGATACCGGCAATTGCCTAGATGTGTGCCCCGATGAGATTGCTGCGAGCGCGAATGAATTACTCGATCTTCTTTGTCATGCACCACCAAATCAACTTCTGTCATCCGGTCACCTTCGTGATTCAAGTAAACTGTAAACGACCGCGCCGGAAGCATCATCCGGGTCGCACCCGAAAAAATAAAAGAAGGAAAATTATTTTGAATGCCGGGCCGGCCGCAGATGCCTACGAACGAGCTGCGGAGCGTGAGGGGAAATTAGGTTTAGTAGGATGGCTTCAAATGTATGTGATATCACGCCGTAGCCACCTCGAATGCGCGCGTGTTGTTTCGTTTTTTTTTTTTTGTGCACATGTGCACCATTGGTCACCTCGACGTGCCTGTTGACCCACCTCTCCGTTTCGTCAAAGCTATCAACACCCTCCCTCCGTACGGCATCCACAAAGCATGAGCGAGAAGAAGAAAAGGAGAATATGTTGTGAACATGACATCCTTGCTGCCGCGCTTGCCGCTGGCAGCGAGCACATTGTGGGCGGTGGGAAGGACAAGAAGATTCGATACTAGCGTGTGGAAGACGGTAACGAGGCGGGAGCGCCGTTTTCAGCGTTGCGGTCTTGCGAGATGGCAAGTGGATCGCCCCGGGGACACACGACGGCCGGGTCATCGTGTTGGATGCAAAAAGTCGCGAAACGTCCACCGGGTTCAACTTGAACTCACTGACTTTCCAGGTTCGGTGGACGCGTCGGACATTTCACCAGATGCGGTGACCATCGCGACTGGGTCGTGGTTGTGTGCGCATGTCCGCGTCTGGTTACGAACAGGCAAAAACTTGCTCGACTTGGAACACGATACATATGTTCGAACAATCAAGTTTTCACCCGATGGCTCTCTGTTAGCCGCTGGCTCGTCGTGGCACGGCAAAGGTTCTCTTTGTCAACATTTCAGTCGCTTGTTGGTCTGTTGCCTGGACGAGTGACAGCAAGCAATGATACTTTGCTTTCTCCGTCCAACAGCTCCGTTTTGAGTTTGCCAATTCCCAGGAACTATTCACGCACTCCAACAGAGGGAGGATGGTCTGGAAGCGACCATTTTGTCGCTGCGTGCGGAAATAGGTGTCTGTTCTCACTTCTCGATTCTCGTTCATTCATATCCGCCAGCCAAATTCGAGAAAGCCGTTCAACAACTCTGGGGTCAGCTTCCCAGTTCGTATCATTCGCAGAGGGAGGATGATTTGGACAAGACCATCTTGTCACTCACTATGGATGTGGGTGTGTATCCTGACTTGCCGGTTTTCAGTCCTTCAAATGCTCATTCGCCAGTAGATGCTGAAGAAACCAACCGACAACTGCGCGCAGAGCTTGCCAATGTTCAAAAGACAGTTCATGCTTACCAACAGAAACACCAATGTGAAACATTGTATGCGGACGAACATATCGTTAGCGCCGCAAAGCTTTTTTGCGAGTGTATTGGGTCCATACCCAGTGGGGTGAATGCAGACAAAATCATCGTGGACCGGCTCTCCTGTGGGTTTTATCACCCTAGTATGATTGCGTCTTGAACTAGTACTCTCAGAATTTACAAACAAATGCGTCACTGCCCTTGAAACAACTGGGGATGATGCATCTACGACCGAGAAATACGAAGAAGTACTCGGCGTTGACATTATTGCACTCTCCCTTTACCCATTAGCCTCGGATAGCCTATTAATTGGGTGGGCAAGCGCGCTGCTACCTCACGGATCAATAAACGAGGCGCTAGAACGTTCCGACGAGGTATGATGTGCATAACATTGTGTTCTTCGCGCCGATATATCTCTTTTTAGCTCAGTTTAGCCTTCCAAAATCCGTCGATTACTGCGCGATATGTGGCGTCCTCAAGAATACTGGTCGTGTTACTGATGCAATCGCGTATTTTCGGCGTATCCAAGAAGAATTTGGAACGAACACGAATGTCGCAAATGAGCGTACAGAGTGGGAAAGTGGTGAGTAATCACACGACAATGTTGCTCGACCTTGTCCGAACTTGCGATGCAGATTTCAAACAACGATACACGAAAAGATTGAAAAAACTCGCTCATATTGCGCTGAGCCCTCAACGCTACAGTGAAGCCGATAGACACTACTCGACAATACTGTTGCGCGACCCACCGGACCGCGTAGGTATCCTAATCAAGCGAAGCGATGTGCAAAATGTGATGGAGCCGTGGCAAGATGCACTGAGGGATGTCGGTGAGGTGTGTATTGTTCACAGACAATGTCACTATTTCAGTTAATGCTGCTAAATCAGTTTCAAGGTAGTCGAACCAAACCCATCTTCCCATCTTGGCTACGAGCGGAGACAGCGTCACACGGAACGAATCGCTATCCGGAAGCGGTTGCCATGAGATGCTCTCAAAGCTCGCACCCTGTGAGTTATTTCGTGGGTACCGCCAATCATGCTGTCTGATATGAACAGTAGCACTTCATTCCCAGCTTTATGTCAATGCCAGACCCACGATTCAAAATGTCGTCAAAACAACCCTCTCCCCCATTCCTGCTGTGCTTATCGACACCGTCGCGGGTTGACAATATGACGAGCGATAGCTAGCTAAGGCGCTTGAACGACAACAAATTTTTGATGAGCTCGTTTCGTCCATGGCGAGACGAATAGACAATCCGTGGGCTAAGGAAGAGGTCAAGAAATGCTATGCGTATGTCATGTTCTCACACACATGGGAAGATGACGAACCTCTACTAGCAGGAGTCCAATACGTCACCGTCTATAAGCTGAAAAAATGTCATCTGCAAACGTCAAACTGCAGACATTTTTACAGAGTCTCGTCGGAGCTCGGGTTTCGTTGTGGGAGCGACACATGTTGCATCGATAAAGGCATTTCATATTGCATAGTTGTTCGTCTGAAACAACGATTTGGGGTACTGTTACTGGAGAGGATGACGCAGATGGAATACAGACGGGTCGCAGCTGATAGTATGATTATGGTTCAGACGTGTGAAGGGGTTGGGTTGCAGGCTATGATCGCCGAAGTCATTGAAGTATTCTAGTCTCATCGATCTTCCTTCTTTACATAACCATTTCCATACGATTCGGCAAGCTGCCACTCTGATTGTGTTGACCTTGACGCTGACTGTAGCGACCGCCTTGTCCACCGCCAGTTTGACACCTCGAAGTACAAAAGGATTCACCGTCGTCACTCGCTTGATCGACCGGGGGTGAGTCACCATCAACCTGTCGGCCAGTCCCGCACGCCCGCCTCCTTCCATCACACTCATAGCCCATGATAGCCTGTCCGTAAGATAATGGTAAGTGAGATAGAGGAACCCATAGAAACGGACTTCAAAGCTTCGTCAAACAGGAACCGATGAAAGTCGGTTGTGAAGAAAACACATTTGTAGTTGCGTTTCTCGCTGATGATGAGCACTTCGTAGGAGGTGGCTACAACAAGAAGGTTCGGTGTTGGCGTATGACGGACGGCAATGAAGTGGGAACTCCAATGGATGCCAACAGTGCCGTTTACTGTATTGCGGTCTCACAAGACGGCAAGTGGATCGTCGTTGGGACATACGATCACCGAGTGATCATCTGGGATGCAACGAGTCGCGAAAAAGTGACCGAGTTTGAAGCACATGGAGACTCGGTTTCTGCATTAGACATTTCCCCGGATGTGACGACGATCGCGACTGGGTCGTCTCGCGAAATTCGTGCCTGGTCTCGCTCGACTGGTGAAAAACTGCTTGACTTGCCAGTGGGACGCTACGAGTATGCTGTTCGCACGCTCAAGTTTTCGCCCGATGGCTCTATGTTTGCTGCTGGCTCGGAGTTCGTCGGCAAAGGCTCTCTCCGTGTCTACGACAGCCAGGACGGCTGCAACCTTGTCGATATTTCAATTGCTTGTTGGTCCGTTGCATGGACCAGCGACAGCAAACAATTATTTACCCTCTCCCAGGATAGCAATATTCACCATCTCGATGCCATTTCCGGGACGACTCTCTCCAAATGGTCTATTCATAATGGCGGAGCACAGGGCATCTCCATAGCAAGAAATGGCACGTTCCTCGCAGCGAGCGCAGGTTCATCAGTCTCACTATGGGATACTTTTACTCACCAACAAATCGGTCCTCTCATTCATTATCCTGATGAAATTTGGTCCATTGCGATTTCAAGATACTACGACCTCGCAGTTGCTGGAAGGAAGGGAATCAAGTTGTGGAATATACGTGATACACTACCCACTTCCTACATTATAAGTGGACGTATTTCAAAACTTGGATGCTCTGTAGACCCTGAACAGGAAACACTCGAAATTCAGTGCATAACATCAGAAGATCGTCTCAGACAATCAACCAGCACAATGGATGGTATGTATATTGCTACATTTACTCCGCTTCTGATAATCGTGCCTCAGGACCTGGGATGACGAATGACGCTACTCGATCGCTGCGTACAGACCTTCGTGTGCAGGAGGGCACCTCTGGTGCGTTCATTCTCACCATCAATCCAAATGTGAGTCTTGTTCATTCACATTCATTAGCGGATCTAGAGAAAACCATCCAGCAACTTCGTGCCGAGCTTGCCAATGCTCAACAGGTTATTCTTGCGCACCATCGGAAACATCGGTGTGAGGCGTTATATGCGGACGGGCACATCATCGATGCTGCAAAGGTTTTTCTCGAATATACCAAATGCATTTCCGATAGGGTGAAAGTCGACATGACCACCATGGACTGGCTCTCCGGTAGGTTTCGTCACGCCAATGCAGAACAAGTGTTCGATTGCCTTTCTCAGGACTTACAAACAAGTGTGTCATTGCGCTCGAAACAATTGGAGACGACGCATCTGTGGCTAAGAAATACGAAGAAGCGGTCGACGCCTATACTATTGCGCTCTCCCTCCACCCCTCGGGCTTGGCCCCAGATGATTTACTCACTAAATGGGCAAGGACGGTGCTGCCTTACGAATCAGTGAAAAAGGCACTGGAAGGTTCCAACAAGGTATGCTGTGCGCGATATTATCTTTGTCGGGGTGACATATCTTTTTTCCATCAGTTCAACCTCCCGAAGTCTGACATCCACCGCGCAATACGCAATGTCCTAGAGGATGCCGGCCTGACATGGGATCATTGCGCTTAGGACGTCTCCCCCCATTTGTGACAGTATTTCTTGCCCTTTTTTGAGTGATGCGTAAATTCGTCCGAAAAGCATGATACCGAGCACATAGATCAATAGTTTCGTTAGGAGATGTCGGTCTGAGCACGACAGTCTGACATGTGATCGGTCACGGGTAGAGTGCATAATACATTATATAGTGTGCGAGGACACCGGGACTGGCAGTGACAAGATCAGTCTATCTCTCACAGGATGCACACGATGAATTTACCAATAGGGCACCAGGGCTTGGTGATAATACTGCAGGAGGGGGTCGAATGGTCGCTGCGATCCAGATTCACGAACAAAACACAATTCAATACATCTTTCGCAATAATATTGAATAGCATCCTGTCTTGTTGTCTAGGCATCCCGGGGAAGCTTTGTTCCCACTGGAGCTAACACTTCGGCCGCTTCCACGGTGACATTCAGTGGAAAGACTGACTTCGACACGACTGAGTATGCCACTCCTCGACCCACCTACTCGCAGGCACCTCTATTCGACTTCCATGGACGAACATCTGATGCTGGGATTGAGAGAGTCGTAAAGCACTGATAAGATAATTACCAGGTGGAGGAGGGACACTGGGCGGTCTTCATGTACAGGGAGTGAACCAGGCTACAGCCGGACTGGAGCCAGGACTGAGTCGACGTTGTACAAAGCCCAACCGAAACCCTCATATTTGTCAGGGCAGGACCACCCGCATCACCGGCGAGTACGGGTTCGATTGGTCAAAAGTGTACTCAGCTTGCAATGGGGCGTGACGGCCAGCTTTTCACGGCACCCTGCACTGACGCCATTTGTTGTTGAGAATGGCCGGGGTCTGGCCAACTTTCTGAGTCCGTACGAGCAAGCAACACGGATGTCAGCTCTGGTGAACTATCTCTCGGTATACTTGGTACATCTTGCACACATTCAAGGAACTTCGTCCGATGGATAAAACACATTTAGAGAAGTGCAGTTTTCGGACGGATTGCGAAAAGGTGTCGATAGTGCGACGGATGATGGGGTGGGGCCGGCTGGTAGTGATGATACTAGAGTGTAGTGGTGGTGTGACAGGAAGTTGGACGGTAAGCGAAAACGAGTGCTCCGTCGGAGAGCCGAGTGTCAGTTCAAACACGTTAGCTTGTACTGGCATAAAACGGAGAAGCAGTATAGCCCTGAACCAGGCATAGATGCTTCCATGGACTCTACTCCACAAGTTCGCCGACCATCTTAGAATGATGTTAGAATCTAGGGGTCACCATACCGAGGAACGAGAAAGAAAGAATTAACCCCAGGGTTTTCGATGCGAGGTTTTACAGCAGCACAAAGGGATGAAGTGCTTTGATGGCAGTTTGCCTTTATGTCGAAAAGGGATTGTGGGCGCGTTAACAGAGCTAGGCATGTTGTGCGTTTTACTGTCCGTGTATAAGCGGGCGTGCGATATGAAGGTAGCTGTCGAGCTGCAGATCAACACAGCACCGTTTTGGTTGGCCGTCGGGTATGGCGGTGCTCCTGTTCACTGCTCCGGTTTCATGTCGATCGATCATCCACGTATATTCATTCCATTCAACGCTTACATTTTGATGCTGAAATCAGCGAGTCGCCGCAGGCTTGGCAATCGGATTCTCCTTGTCTTACACGAAGGCCCACTAGGAATATTTGCCGGCTCACGGCAAATCGCACATGCAATTTCGTCCTGCTGAGTAACATTTAATTATCCGATGCCACTGTTTCGGCAGACACTAACGTAGCATCTCTGACATGCTTTCAGACCAATCTTAAACTTAAAAGGTCTCTTGAAATGTGACGGCTATTTAGGACGTTTCAGTTCTAAATAGCCGTCACATTACACGACGCTTATCCAGTGCTTAAATTGAACTGAGTTGTATGCAATGATGTTTTCCGATACCCAGTGCATACGCTCACCATTCATGGATGATCAAGCCTCCCATGTCCTTTCAGATGGTCGTCCTGTGCCCGGCAGCTTGTCAAGCGACATCGATGAGAAGGGCTTTGAAAAAGTCCACAAATCGTACCATATGAAGGGAGACATCGAGGCAGCAAACCCGCTGCCTGTTGATGACTCTTCCGAAATTGTTCTCCACAGCGAGCGTGAAGTCGCAACCCGTGTCATCTCCGTCGATGACGATCCATCTCTCAATCCATGGACCTTCCGTGCCTTCTTCCTTGGGCTCGGTCTATCCGCCTTTGGTGGCTCTCTGGGTACGTTTATCCCCACCCTGGCATTTTTTTTTCGTTCTTACGCCCAACAGCCGAGATTTATTACTTCAAACCGGTACGCATTTCATGGTCTCAATATTCATTCTGCATGTCTCATACCTATGTCGTCAGCAAACTATTATTGTATCATCAATGTTCCTCGCCATCATCTCTTACATACTTGGACTTGCAATGGAGACATTCATCCCTCGTTACGGTTTGTTCCGCTACATGAATCCCGTGAGCTTCGATCATTATCGCATTTACTCTACCTAACTCGTCGTCAGCATCCTTTCAACAAGAAGGAGAATGCTTTCATAATTGTTATGGCTACTGCAGCGGCAAACTCGGCCGTGGGGACGGATGTTCTAGCTGTACAGCGTCTATACTATAATATCACTCACAACGCCGTGACTTCCATTTTCTTGCTATTTTCCAGCCAATTACTTGGTTATGGTATCGGTGGTCTGCTAAGATGTGGGTTTTCATTGGACAATCTGTCGAATCATGGGCTAATGGATAGTACCGAAAGCAACGCTGTTATTCCCTTCAAAAATGCTTTATCCTACCGTCCTTCCGCTTGCATCCATGCTTGATGCATTCTTCCAAGATGGCACACATATACGACGGAGACTCAAGGTGTTCTACATCGTTTTCGGAGCGTATGTACCACTATTGTGTGTTTGATGGGACGTTCATCCAAGAATCACTAGTATTTTTATTTGGGAACTTTTTCCCGAGTGGATATTTCCTCTCCTCACTGGCCTTTCGATCGTATGCCTTGCTGCCCCGAATAGTGCGACAGTCTCGAGGGTGTTTGGCGGAACAAATGGCAATGAAGGTCTCGGCCTTCTCTCGATCTGTTTTGACTGGCAGGTTGGCCTTTGCACGAGAGTGATGGTAAGAATTATGGCTCAAATTCTTATTCTAGTATATTGCTGTTGGCAACCCTCTGGTAATTCCCTTGAAGGCTCAGGTGAGTTGGATGCAGATTTTCGTAGTCGACATTTCTGATTAATGAGTAACAGCTTTCCGCCTTTATCGGCTATATACTGTGCACGTACGCACACAATAGGTGCTCCATCAATGAATTAAGCTTGGCTGACGTACTCTCATTAGCGTTGTTTTTATCGCCGTCTATTATAAAAACATTTGGCACTCACAAAACTTCCATTTCGTAAGAATGGATCGTTTTCATGCAAAACACCGACTGAAGATTTGTAGCTCTCTCAACTCTTATTCTACGAGAACGGCACACAGTACAATCAGCTGGCTATTTTGAATTCAAATTATGAAGTCGACCCCACCCTCCTCGCAGAACAGGGCTTGCCATACTATCCTGGAACCTGGGTTGTATTTCTCCTCTCTACGAACTTGGCAATGTCAGCTACGTTCACTCATCTACTTCTTTGGAATCGCGATGATCTACGTCTTGCATGGAGCTGGATGACACCCTCAAGCATTCGCAAATGGTGGCAAGAATTCAGATTTAAAAATGTTAATTGGCGTTTCTGGGAGGACGACGGCATGCGTCAACAGCTATCTCACGAAAACGAAGACATTGATCCACATTATGCTCAGATGCTCAAGGTGCGCTCAGATCCTCTTACGAAGTAAAAGATGCGGAACAATGCCACATTCAGTACCCCGATGTGCCGCTTAGTTGGTACTACATTACTTTCGTGGCATCCTTTGTGGTGGGTCTAGTGGTAATCTACAAGAGCGATTCCACGCTACCATGGTACGGCTATGTCATATCTGTACTTTTGGCGATTGTGTTCGTCATCTTCTTTGGAGCATTGTACGCTATCACAGGCAACAGTATCTCAATTCGTGAGTCTCCACTTCCATCGACATTGCCCATGTTAATTAAGTGCACACAGAGACCTGCGTACAGATGATTGCAGGATATCTACATCCTGGAAAGCCAATGGCTAACATGTACTTCGTTTTGTATGGGTCTAGTGAGTTCAAATGTAGGTACTTTTTGAGATGCGGGCTCATCATCTTTGTTTGCAAGACTCCGCCACACAAGCAATGTTCTTGCTCCGCGACCTCAAGCTCGGCCAGTGTGCGCATGTTGATTATGGTGCTAAGAAAAGCCATTGATGTATTGTTATAGATGCTAAGCTCCCTCCTCGTGCTACGTTTACGGCCCAAATCATTGGCACTCTCCTCGGTGCCGTCTTGAACTACAGTAAGGCGACAAGGCAGGTTTTGGTATGCACACTGATATCGATTAGTTTTAATGAATTCAATCATCGACAACCAATTCGAGATCTTACTTTCCGTTCAAGGGACGAATATCTGGTCTGGTCAACAACCGCAGCAATACAATTCTCAAGCTATCGCATGGGGTGGCCTCAGCCGCGAGTTGTTCTCTGCCGGAAAGAGGTACCAATGGGTCCCATTGTCATTCATAATCGGTTTTTTTGTGCCAGTGCCCTTCTGGATAATACACCGTTACTGGCCTAAGCTCCGCACTGATTACTACTATACGCCTATTATCTGGTATGAGTTTAACATTTTGCAGAACAAGCCCAGCCTTTGATGCATTCTCATCTAGCGCAACCATTGGCTTCCTCTCCGTGGGCATAAATTCCCTAGTTCTATCTTTCTTTGTGATCGCATTCGTGTCACAATGGTGGATCAGAACGCGCTACCCTCGTTTATTCATGGAATACAACTACCTCGTTAGTGCTGGTACGTTCCGTTTTTGTAACTTCTTTTTCCTCTCGTGATAACTCGTGGTAATTTTATAGCTCTTGACGGTGGTACTCAAGTAATGGTATTTATCCTCTCTTTTGCCGTTCAAGGTGCATCTGGTACCCCCCATTTGTTCCCCTCGTGGTGGGGCGCCAACCAAGGCGGCAACTACGACCGTTGTTTGTACATCAATTAGATGCATGTCTCCTTCGGTGTATGGGAGACGCATACTGCTTATCCGTTATGCTGTCTCTAGGACGGCTGCACGGCTCATTGCACATACAAGTTGCTCTGGAGCTGCTGGACATGAAAACACCCTCCCCTCTATATTTATTTATCGTGTTCAGTGTTCATGTCTGGCACTCACCGAACATCTCTTTACCGTTTTGTATCTCGATAATTGCTCACCCAAACGTACATGTCAGAAATGGTACATTGTTATCAATCCACTGCTTAATTGATCGTAGGAATCTGACCCCGAACCATGTAGTATTCTTCCAATCACGCAACGCAACCCTTTCACTAAGGACGCTCGACGCATTCTAAAACCCAACGCTGATTTTGACTGTTCTGTGTTCATCAACCGTGTCAACAACGTCTTACAGTGATTCCATGCCTACGTACGTTTCGAGGAATTACCAAGACCTGACATGTCCCGTGCGAGGATAAGTGGTACGCACAACGCCAGCACGAAAGTTGGCGACGCACAATTTTACGGCGATGCGAAAGATGAATTGCAGTAGCATCGACAGCATTTCCGATCCTGTTTGTAGATAAACTAGGTGAAACGAGCCATGACGACGCTCGTCGACGAGACTGACACATGCGCGTTACCTCTAGGTTCAAACGTCCAACGAGCAGGTTTTCCTCCTGGAACACAGGCCAACTGGTTTGTAAGTCCAGCACTCAATGGCACGTTCATGTTTCCAACGCGACCCGAAACAGTGCAGGTGCCGTCACCAACAGAAGTGATCGTCCACTGCGAATAAGGTACGTCGTTCGGTGACGCTCATCACGCTCAGATACGGACAACGACGGACCCGTTGGGAAATATTGGATGGATCCAGCGGCTGGGTAACGACGGTGCGAGGCACGCTCTGTGGGCATGTCAGATATACGTCTCGAGCGTTACTTTTGATGCGGTATGTGCCATCCGATACACGGAGCGACGTCGCCTGTGCCATCAAATGATCATTCAGTCGTTCGGTCATGCGCGTCAGCTCATCTGAAACAACGACTTCACACTCCAGTGATGCGTGGACCGAGGTCTCGAAAGACGTACCAACGTGAAGCTGAAGCCCACGAAATGCACTACGGAGCGCCTCGACTTCTCGCTCAATGCCAGCTCCCCCGTGCCCAACGGGTCGTTCAACTTGATGTAAATGGACGAGGTATGAACCAGGGATGATATCGTTGAGATGGCGTACGGTAATCCGTCCGTTTTCGCCACCCGTTGCAACAAATTTGTTATCCGAAGAAACTGCGATGGACCGCAAAAATCCACCGTGATACGTAAAGACGGGTCCAAACCGACGAAACGAGGTGGGATCCCAAAATGCGAGAGAGCGACCGACAAAGGAAGCGATGAATTTGCCGTTGCTAGATAGGACCATAGATCCGGTGCGACTCTGCTTGTCTCCGGGAAGCGTTTGTTCCGAGTCAAAGGAACCGGTGTCAACGTGAACCTGACGGAGTACGTTTGCAGATAAGGAGAAGATGTAGTGCGAATCGGCGGACCAGGCGATGGAGCTGCGGGCATTTGATGTGACAGGGATGTCCCTAAGCAACTCACCACTGAGAGCATTATAGACCCGGAGCGACTCACGATCGCATGTGGTGGTAGCGATGCGATCTCCCCCTGGAGAGAACCTCACCGATGCCACCTCACGGTCATGGTGAAGTGGACCGACGAGTCTGCGCCCGGTCAGAGTATCCCAGATAAAAGCTCTAAAGTCTCCCGATCCCGTGGCGAATTTGGTAGAGTCTGGAGGAATGTCCACTGTGTACACCACATCTAGATGTTCATTCACCGTGAGCGCACGCTTGCGCGTATGCTTGTTCCACACAGTGGTCACTGCCGATTCGTCGCCTGTGACGATCCAGTTGCGATCGTTCGATAGAGCAATTGCCCAGACAGCACCGTTCGCTTCCAGTGACCCTCCGACCTCTTTTCCATCCTCTGCAGACCACTGTCGGACCTTGCCATCCTCCCCACCACTGAGGAGGTGAATGTCGTCCTCCAAGAACACGAGCACGCGTACGGCGCTACCCACGCAGATCTTGGTCATTCTCGGGTTGTCTGGACGGACAAGTTAGTTACATACACTGCTCTCGCACTATGCACGCACTCATGGTGCAAATACTAGGGCGCAGGGCAGAAGGCGATGGCAACAGAAAGTTGATCAGCCAATGATAGGGTATCCATGTGTGGTCTTATCTACACACTTCTCACATGATCTCTCAAGGCCTCACCAGTACCTCCTGTCCTTGCCAGCACGAGGAAAAAGTCCCTTCGAAGGAAAATAAAGGTCCATCGGGTGCCGACATGATCATTAAATACCAAAGTATAAAGATATGACTGGTTTGCATTGAGACCCACTTGGTATCACAGATGCCATAGCATTGATTGTTTAAATGTTTACCCCTCAAGTTCCTCTGTTTCCAGACCATCTGATTCACTTGGATCCTTGGCAAATACAATCTGAAATGTACCATTTGAAGTATTGTCCTCTTGAACAGATATAATCAAACCAAGACAAATATGGTGATGAGATCATTCAGCACATTAGACATGAACAAACCACTATCCAACAGCTGGGAAACTCCAGTTCCTTGCAGTGAGAAGGATAATGCCAGCAATAATTATGGGTCTGCTGACTGACAGGGATCACACTACTTAGCACTTGAAGAGAGGCTTTATAATGCAGTATGATTCAAGAGTACCAAAACTAAGGATACAGGATGACTATGCTACAGTTTATATACTATACAGATGCTGTGTACATGGTCCGTGCATTAGTTCTTTAATATTCTGTGACATTCTGAGAGTAAGTGAAGAAGTGATAGGTGAAATGGTGAAAGGAGAAAGAAGTGAAGAAAAACCTTTCATTACCCCCTTTTTAAGATTCGACGTCTGCGACGAATGACTAAATGCAGAATTTCCAGGCCTGGAGGTGACCCTCTCTTAAGCAGGCAAGTTGTTACAAGAGGGCATAGAGGAGGTAGGTCGGCAACAGGCACATGTAGTCCTTTGCTATACACACTTGGCGAACGCAATGTCCATAGACACGCTATTCGTTGCTGGCCCTACTATTCAATGGCACAATGGGAACACCGTGTGCTGAAATCTCCACTAGTTGCAGCCCAAGATCTGCTATCTGATGTCTTGGATTATCGGATCTAGATCGGGGGAATAATACAAGAAGAAGAAGCAATAGAAGAAGAAATAGAGTTTCAAAATGAAATGAAATTGGGGTCCGTAAACAAGAG